>JAVYIG010013421.1:0-47513 GCA_035222895.1 Strongylocentrotus droebachiensis
TTCAATTCAATTCAATTCAATTCATTATTTCATTAAAAAATCACATACAATATATACATTGAGAATTGTACTGGATCGTACTCTTATTGTAATAAAGAGCAAGAATGACTTTAAAAGACGATGTATTTCTTGGAGTAGGGGCCTATACAAACAGTTGATGAAATAATAAGTCATCGGACTACAACATCATGTTGTATGTATGCAATTCGCATTCTCAATATTGATATATTATTATTCGTAACAGGTTTATGCAATACTATGTAACATGAGATGTTTGCATTAAATGAGATTACATTACGAAAATGGTATATTACAATACACTGTATTTGCTAATCTCCGAAGAGGCTCATCTGTTTGATGTGGAAAATTAGTTATTCAATTCACAATAAGCAGAAGAATTTTTTTTTCAACGTATTTACAAGCTTCAAAAGAAAGAAATTTGTATTTTGGTTCAGAAATTACCGCGATCAGCAGTAACGTCGCATGAGCGTGATAAATAACAAACCCATTACAAGTAACATAATTATCTAACTTTCAGATTAATATACTTCGACCCTTGCATTTATAATTACCTAGTTGAAGAAAAACTGGAACTCTGGTAAATATAGAAAATAAATTCTAACAGAATCCAACGAAACGTACACTGTATATTCAAGATTACAAATAAACGACATGTACCAAGCAATATTGGTAGAAAATGTATAGTGGCTGAATAATGAGCATAGAAAGATAAGGAAATCCGGGTAAGTAGGCCCGACACCACGAGGTCACTAGATGCAAATGGAAGTTGTTTTTTTTTTTATCAAAGATTGCGCCCAGTACTTTTTTTGTGCGGACTTTTATTTCACTGGTTCAAACAAGCAATCTACTGCAGGATAAACACGCCAGAATAAACCATAGCAATTTTCTCTCAAAAAACGATTATCATACCAGCAGGGACGGCGGAGCGTCTTTCAAAGCGAGGGGGGCACCAAAAAGGGGCAATTTCTGGAGAAAAAAGGGGCACATTCAAAGCGAGAATATACAATTTTTAGACATTGGTAGGCCCTTATACCTCTACATTGTGATGAGATTATCAGTGATGAGTTGATTTTTTTTTTCTCTCTTTACATGATCCAAGATACTTATTTATTTGCGAGCGAGTAACATTTTTAAGATTTGTGAGGTTGTAGTGCTAAAAATTACATCTTATAAAGAGGAAAAAAACAATTCTTATCATGAGATATAGAAAAGATCTTTAAGAAACAAATTATGTTAACTCAAAATGCGAGCGAGCGTAGCGAGCAAGCTTATGGGTGATATCGAAGAAAAGGTTGCTCTTAGTCGCTTTAAATTAGATGCACATTTTATGGTGAAAGGAAAAGGGGACACATATCCAAAGTTTAAAGGACAATTATTAGAAAAGAAAAGTAGCTCGTGTCAAAGTAAAAATCAGAATTATCAGAGGTAAAAATGGGACACTACTCGCATCTGATGAGGTGAGGGATGAAAAAAAGGAACTTATTACAAAGGAAAAGGGGTCGATTATCAGAAGGAAAATGACACTAATCAGAAAGGAAAGGGGCACGTGTCAAAATAAAAAAGGGCACTTATCCGAGATGAAAAGGGGCACTTATTACAAAGTTAAAGAGGGCACCTCTCACATTTAAAAAGAGGTAATTTAAACTGTCAAAATAAAAGGGACATCTCTCAGATTTGAAAAGGGGCAATTTTAAGAGGTGAAGGGGCAATCACTTGAGATTAATAAGGGTACTTGTCAAAATAGAAATGGCACGAATTACAAAGGCAATTGGGCACCTATGTGATTTTAATAGTGGCATTTATCAGACGTTTGAAAAGGGGCATTTATGAGAAAGGGAAGTGGCTCTTATTAAAAAGGAAAAGGGGCATTTATCAGAAAGAAAAAGGGCACTTATTATAAAGACAAGAGGCACGTGTCAAAATAAAAGAGGGCACTTATGAGAGGTGAGAAGGGGCACTCACCAAAGCTGAAAAGGGGCACTTATCAGAAGTAAAAGGGGGCACCTTTCCTATGGTGATAATAATAAACTAGGCGTTGTGGCGTGCGCCTGTAATCCAGTTAAAAGTGGAAGTAACAAACTGATTCAGACGAGGACGTAGGTTCGAAACTGAGTCACGTCTTTCGGATGGTGACGTTTAAAGGTCTATCCCCACATTGATTGATACACGTCCGTAAAATCCCAGGACACACACACACACACTATGGTGATAATAGTCAGTTCTTGACTGATTGCCATTACAACAAAAACATAAACACATTATGTAAAACGGATTACTTTAGGGAAACTTGAAACATGGGGGGGGGGGGGGCAATGCTCCGCCGCCTCGAGTGCCAGTGCTCAATATCCCGCTTGCGGCGGGTATTTTGGTAAGAAGAAGATCTTCTTTCCTATTCCTTGTTTGATAATCTGCGGGGTCTGCAGGGTTTGCTGCCGTCGCCCTTGGTATAACATACTTCCCTCTTGGCGCTTCACTCTGTCTGTTACCTAAATGCATGAATGATGAGAAGAAAAATATATATACATGTATATCTAATAGCTCTTATAGATACGAAGGTATGATTGGCTGTCGTATCACAAGAGAGAAAGAGAGAAATGTGGAATGGAGGCGGATCTAGAATTCTTTATCCAGTGTAGATGCCCCCCCCCCCCCCCACTGAGCGAATTATACGGCCGGCGCAATTTTCAAATTTTCGGGAGCAAAAAAAAAAATAGTGCTCACTACCCCAGTCTGAGATTCGAACCCTCAACCCTTGGATCACGAGTCCAGTGAATGAACCGCGCCATATCCTCTGAATGGGCAACATAAGGATATGGGGAGGGGGGGGGGGGGGGCATTGGGCATGTTCAGAAAAAACGAAAAAGAAATCGAATTAATTCATTATTCATTTATTCTTGATGGGAAATTTGCCCCTGTGCACCCTTGTAGCTACTTCACGTACTGCTCATCTAAAATTATCTCGAAACGAAAATGATGTACTAAAAGAAGTGTAACCTTTGTCATGATGTCATCGAGATGGTGGTCGTGGGCACTGGCGATCAGCTCTTCACAAAGAGCCTGAATGAACCATGATCCGTTCTGTTTGTGTCGTAGTGAGAAATAGCCTGTCAATGAGAGTACAATCATCGTAAATGTACAGCAATTTCTTCAATTTACTGCTCGTTACCTCTTCCCCTTCATGACCTTCAGCCCCCCTCTCTCTCTCTCTCTCTCTCTCTCTCTCTCTCATCCTATCCCTCTTCTTCTTCTTATATATATATATATATATATATATGTATATATATACATATATATATCTCACACACAAACTTTCTCTCTGTCTCTCCCTCTCTCTCTGTGCCCCCTCTCTCTCTCTTTCCCTATCCCTCCCTCTTCCTCTTTTCCTCGCTTGCCTCGCCCGTATCTCTTCTCTCTCTCTCTCTCTCTCTCTCTCTCACTCTCTATTTCTCTCTCTCTCTCTCGCCCTCTCTCTCTCTCTCTCTCTCTCTCTCTCACACACACACACACACACACACATACACACTCTCTCACCCACATCAATATTTCTCCCCCATACCTTCCGACGTGGATTGAGCAATGTACATATCAGCATTATCCGCTACACTGCAGTCAATTTCCACTTCTTCCCCTCCTCCAACTCTACCAGGTGATGTCAAACATGCTTCATCTCCTGTTACCATGGTAACCCCTCCATCTCTTGCTACCCCGTCAGTCCCGACGAAGTCTGTACATATTTCATTATCCACTCCGGAGGTGGAGAGAGATGGAGCGCTTGGCGTTATTTTTGCTGAAAACAATAAGAAGAAAAGAAATTCCAGATAACTTCTTGGCAAACAATTATTCTTTAACCTTTGCTTTTGATGTCATCGGTGAATGTTATTTTCGAGTGGTGCGGCCAGTGGAAGTGATAACTACAAGCAATAATGTATGTGTGAACGATTTGACTGTGCCGTCTTTTAAATAATTTGAAACATTTAGAAAAACAGCCTTGCGGCTGAAAGCAGGTTTTGTATTACCGTATTAAAAGAAAAACAAACGAACAAACGAACCTCCACGGCAAGCCTGGAAGATCATGATCTTTGGTTTTCCAATCAGGGCTGGGCAGTTGTTCCCAGAGAACATATCCTTGATTTCCCTAACGGTCACTACCCCCTCGTCGGTACCTTGAATACCTGCCTCCTTTCCATGACTCATGAAGACCAGGACCACCGAGGTATGAGAGGGTAAGATCTTCCGGGTTAAGCTCTTCAGCTTCTGTCTGATCCCCTACAGTGTGAGAAAGAGAGGGAACAATAGAAATACTTTAAGAATACACGGAGATGGCTCTGTAAGTGTGTGTGCCTGCAGTGTGTATGTGTGCGTGTGTGGGTGCGTACGTTTCGGTGTGGGTGCGGATGTGTGAGTGTGCGGGTACAGGGGTGTGTTTGTGCACGGGGGTAGCAGGTACAGCCTCTGCGACCGACGGTCCATGAGGTCGACAGCCCACTATACCGACAATGTTAGTCTCGTGGGCATTCTGACAAGTTTTTGAAGGTTCCATAATTAGGCCGACAGCCTATGAGACCGGCGATATTTGTCTCGTGTGCCTTCTAACAACTTTCTTTTTAATAAAACGGTGTTTGTAACCTACAACCCAAAAAACTCGGACAATATATATTATCCGCCTAATCACTTTTCAGAAGGTTCACGAAACCGATATAGCCCACGAGACCGACTATTTTCTTCCCTTATTTCACCTTTGTTGTTGTTTTGTTAGTTCTTCAAGCCCCAAAACACATGGTTTAGATATGTTGTGGTCTAGCTCGTGGATAATTCACCGAATGTAGATCACAAGGAACGGGGTTCAAATCCAAACCCGGCACTAACGTGCTTTGGCAAGACGTTAATCTGCATTTACCACTGTCCACCCAGGGTTTAGGATGCGAATGTTAATGGAGTTTGCTCTGCAATGTGAGCGTCTGTAAAATGGCGCTGGCGAGATCCCTCCCCAGAGAGTGGAGAATGTGCATACATTGTGTGCGGGCTAGCCTGAACCTGATGAATGGGGTAATACTAAGTCTGTAAAGCGCTCGGACACATCGTCAGTGTACCAGGCTCTCTACAGTCTAAGCACGGATTATTTTTATTATTATAATATTTTTAATAATAATAATATTTCTGCTTATATAGCGCTTAATTCGTCGGGAATGTCCGATTTCTATGCGCTTTACATTATTACCCCGGCCATCGGATTCTGGCTTGCCCGCACACAGTGTATGCACTTTCTCCACTCCTTTGAGAGCATTCCAACAAAAGCTACCAGACTCAAGTAGCTAGCAAACCACGTTGGCTTTCGCATCTTACCGGGTACCCATTTAACACCTGGGTGGAGAGTGGCAAATGTAGATCAATGTCTTGCCAAAGGACATTAGTGCCGCGGCGGAACTCGAACCGTGGACCTTGTGATCGACTGTCTGGTGACGTATCCACTCGACCACAACACGTATACTAAAATTCCTACCTGAGCAGTGAGATTTTGAGCTTCGTCTGCCGTATAGCCAATCTCGGTGAAGACATGTTTCACATTGGCTAAGTCAACATCAGAGCCTGTTCTTTCAGCCGCACGATCAGGGCCAAAACGGTAGTTGTTCAAGATGAAGACCAGACCCTTATTGCGCTGATCCATCGGGTAACACTGAAAGAAATAATAGTTATAATATTTAATATAATATGTTATCTTTCTTTGTCGGAAATCTATCAGGAGGGGTAAACTCCCCCCCCCCCCCCCCCTTGCCCAAATAAGCTAGTGAACAAGGAGCAATGAAAAGGAAAACAAGAATTTAGTAATGGACTAACCTCATCTCGGTTGAGTTGTTGATCGGTTGGAAGGGCTGGGTAGATGTGCATGTCTTTATACAACCCATCAACATCAGGGGGAACATCTATATGAAAAGGGAGAGAGGGAGAGAGAGAGAGAAAGATTGTATATTTTTGAATGTCAGTAAGGAGGACATTTCAAAATAGGTGGAAACTATAATGTTGGACCTGTGCTTATAGGCCGATGAAATAATTATGGCAAATAAATAGATGAAATACGAATGTTGTATAAGAAATTAAAGAACAAGATGCAAGTTTCAAAGTACGAATTAGACTTCATTTATCTCATACCAGTAGGCATTTGTTTTTAAATACGTTAATGGTACCACATAATATTATTATGATGTCGTATTAATACAATTAAGATAGTAATGCATATAAGGGCCCAGTCTTATAAAGAGTTGCGATGGATCCGAATCGATCGCAAGTCCTCCAATCAATCGCAAGTTTGCAGTCTCCTATCTGTTATGTACTTCGTTGCGATTACTATCAATCGCAAATAAGTTGCGATTAATCGTAACTGTTTATAAGACGGGCCCCCGGAAGAAATCGCTACATACCAACAATATCGTCTTCAACTGTGTTTTCATCAAGAACACGGTACTGTAAGAAAGTGAAAAGTGTATTAATTGAGAAACTTTTACTATATACTTCTTAGAAATGCAAATATAACATTGACAAAATCATCGAACAAGAATGATTAAAGTAATGAATACACAGATTTTTTTTAGCAAGTAAATCAACCCAGAAGTCCCAAACGTAAAGGTATGAGAAAATATTTCCATTCATTGAGTATTTCTTTGCAATTCCTAAAGAAACAAATGAGTCTAATTACCTATTTTTTTAAAATCAGTATTTTGACCTTTCCTAAGAATAAATTCAACAACTGGTATTTGATGACCCTAAATTTGCTTCCGGCTTAATTTATTCAAAGGTATACCAAGTATACTGGTTAGGGTTGGGAATACAAAATCTCTTGTATGTATAGGGTTAGAGTCAGGGTTAAAGTTTGGTATAGTCCATGGTTGAAGTTAAGCATTGACCGTTAGTGTAGGGAATTGACGCGAGACAGGTTTTGTACATTAAAACAAACCAAAAGAAAACAACAGAACTAAAAACATAAATATAAATTCTCTCTGCCTCTCTCTCTGTCTCTTTCTCTCTGTCTATCACTGTCTGTCTGTCTGTCTGTCTCTCTCTCTCTCTCTCTCTCTCTAGGCCTTCATAGTTCATACAAATACCTGTTGTTTGTCATGTCTGTGACGTAATTTATAAATGATGTAAATTACTGGCAGAAGGAGTAGGGGAACGCCTAAGAAGCCAATAAATCCAAACTTCCTGAATGCTGAAACATAAAAAGTAACAATCATTATCTAGTGACTGATAGCAATGCATATTGTACTATTGATAATGATGTTAAAGGCAGTGTATTATACTGACACTACTTCAGATTTACATATACAGAATCAAACGGTATATTTTACATAAAATCAAGTAATAAGATGAGGAGTTCGGGCTAAATACGAAAAAGCTTTAAAGCCCCCACTGTTCTACTTGTAGCTACTTGCTCCCTCTATATAGAAAACTTCTCCAATCGGTACCTGTCGGTCCCCCCATGATCCTCTATTTCTTATATTATTTGAGAGCTGAGTTGATGAGATAGCCACCTGTCAGTGACCTCGCTGTGTGGTCTATTCCCTCCTAGCCACACTAGTGTTGATAAGCTTTAATGAGCACATGTGAAGTTCTGACACGCTCACGCGGTTACAGTTTAAATCATGAAGGTAAACAAAATCCCTCTCATGCATGTATTATCTGGGAGGTTGTTGTTGTTGTAGGTAATAGTTTAATGGCGTTCATTCAGTATTGAACATATACGCCATATCTTTAATTTTATAAAAAATCAGTTATACATAAGAAAACTGAGGATAAAGATTTGTAATGATATAATTAATTAATCAGTGACGCAATTTATTAGGAGTCTCTGGATGGTTTGCAACTATCTGGGAGGGAGCCATTTGGAGATCCATGAAAATGACTGACCAATCAGGAGCGACTTCCGCTGTCACAACTTCTTCCATGCATGGACAAACTATAATTTAGCTGTGGGACTTACTACGTGATGTCTGAGGAAGAGCAGGGGTAGAAGGCACTGTCTTCGGAGTGGAATGACTCCTTGGTGTGGTAGGACCAGGACCTATCTTTGTGGTAGGGTCGTCCTTGGTGGTAGGACCCTCAGTTGTCCCAGAACCCTTCTTTGTCGATGAACCATCCGTTGTCAAGGGATTCTCTGTCTTTGGAGGACTTTGCGTTGTCGTAGGATTTCCCGTTGTGGAAGAATTCATCCTCTTTGTGGAAGGACTGTTCTTTGTTGTCGAGGGTGGTGATCTAGTCGTCGTATGAGGCCCATGGGTTGTCGAAGATGCTGTTTTAGGAGTCGTGGTTGGTTGTTTATTTGCTGTATAATAAGATAATCGAAGACAATTAAATCAGTTAAAACCTTCCAAAATGAAATGAATCAATGCGACTTTCGGCTTATCTCGTCGTTTATGTTTATAAAAAAAAAAGTCTAGAAGAAAAGAAAATATTGATTAGCCGTGACACTGGCAATGTTAAATATCAGACTTTCATCCCCAGCGATAGTTTAACTAACACATTATAATTCGCAGAAAACAATAATGATAACGATAATAATATAAGATTTGTAAGGCGCTAAATCAACTTGAAATCAATATATGTCGAAAGACACAATGTTGCGAAAGAAGATATCACATAAAAAGCACTTTTCCACAAGAGTACAATTTCATGTAGAGGATAAATATGAAATTCTTATGTGGTGAAGTTCATTGGTCAGCTTTTTAACGGCTCAAATCAACAAAATCAAGAAACCAAATATTTTAATATTTTCATCAGGAGACATTGGCTTAAATATAGACTGCGTGAATTAAAGTTTGCTTTTTGGTTTGATGGTTTACTCCACCTGGCTGCTCTAGAGCCTGTGCATGCTTTTACAATCCAGGGAACCAACGGTTTCAGGTCCTCTCGAAGAGACTTGGTAATGGGGATTAGTGCCTTCTCATAGAACAATAGATCATTCTCTTGGTTTCGAATCTTGATCCTCCAAGCTAGATCATTGCTCTATCACAGAGCCATCTTGCCTCATTCAAGACAGGCACATAGGCCATGTATCTTTCGGCTTACTTCGAATCATCGGGTCTGCGTCGGGTCGGGTGGTCGAGTTACCCGACCTATCATGAAAACATGCTCCTTTGTATTCATTAAAAAATGTCGGGGGGGCGGTAATATGTGAGAAATAGACCCCTCTCATTTACAAATAGTCAGGTCCCATTTACTGGACACTAACCCTACGGCAAATCTAGGAAGGGTCGTGTCCTCAACGTGCATCTTCGCATGATATTCCGCTCGCGTTTCACGAAAGGTCGTCTGACCCGACCACCCGACTGAACGCGATGATCCGATGATTCGAAGTAAGCCGTATCAAGCCGGACAAGCTTGTAAACCTACCCCGGCAACGAGGGAAGACATCGGAGAGAGTCGTATTTGGCTTGCATTTAATGGTAGGATTTCCAACCAGGGTATAGCCAGCACCACTGCAGGCAAACTCACATACGGTATCACACTTGATGCCTGTTGCCGGTGGACAAGTACCTTGGATGAGCACGAGTGGGGATGAATAAGCTGGCACATAACATGAAGTGGACTCTGAAGAGGATCAGGGAAAAAAGAACTACAGCTTATCAAAGTATACGTTCTGTGTCGTTTTTATAAATGATGGGGGTTGGATATCCAGACACTTAAAGGCATTGTATAACAATGTTTCCAGTTGAGATGCATGGCCCTATGTGTGATCAGTGTCTGTGATCTGGTGTAATATTGAAGCCCTAAAACAAATTGCGCTTCGAAAGGATCATGAAGTGCCTCAAAAAGGTAAAAATCTTTGAGTGACCGGTTTTAATACCATAATCATTTTTTCCAATAGACCGTGGAATTATAAAAACCGTGGGGAAAACGGTTTTTGACATTGAGAATTCCAATCATTAATATCTTGATAATCGGACAGGCGATCGGCTTGTAAAAGTCATGGGATTCCTGACCGACCTAAAGGTTTATAATTATGATTGCAGCAAGAGCTAAATCCAGTATTTTGTTTAGAATCTGAAGAAAAAATATACCCAATCCCTTTAACAAACATAAAAACTAATCTTTTACCTTCGGAATTAAAGGGAAAATACTCATCCAATAGCTCTAGTCTAACCATCATGAATGTTTGTCCTTTATGATATTGTCCAACTTTGTTTTAAAGAAGATTTATGTCACATTGCTCGTAAACTTCTTCAAATTGCTGTTTTAATCAACTGCCCGGATACACAACCTTTCCGGACACTCAACGTTTGGGTATACTATACATCATATTAGAACGATCGAATGTGTTTTGTTTTAATATATTTCACGTTTTACATACCATATCATTCAGAGTATATTTTTACTGCAGTTTTGCTCCCTTTTAACCCCATTCATCATACTTACATCATGCTTGTATTTAATTGTTTGTATTGTTTTAAATCATTAGTATTTGTATTTCATATTTAATTAAATTTGTTTCACAGCTCCACTGTAACGTTTTTTTTTACCAGAAAGAAATGGTATTTTTACCTGTCATCTGCCCTGTAGATATGAGCCAGTCAATCAATACTTTGGTGGCGTCCCGTAGAGCATCTTCCCTGGTAAAACCATCTCGAACCATGACTTTCGTTCCACTCTCTACATCAGTCACGATAGCATCGTAACAATAGGGCTCCACCCAAACTTTAAATACCCTTTTTTGTGACGCGTTCGTGAAACTGCGACACGATACTCGGGCCTAAAAATTGAGAAAAACAAAAGCCTCTATATAAAGCCACGGTCACAAATGCCATTACGAACTGCTACGAACGCCGTACGAACGATTTTCAGACAATGGAAATTCAGGGAGACAATGAAAAAACAGGGAGATTCGTGCGAAATTATCGTTCGTACGAACCTTTGTGACCGTAGCATTAGTCAAGCATTGGTATTGGACTGACCTACAGATAGCATCCAACTTCTGTTTAAAACAATCGCAACTGCACTAAGCAATCAACAAGATTTGTTAATTTTCAGAATTTTTATTTAAAGCGTCAATAAAATATAAAAGAATAATGTATCAAATTGAAAAAAAAAGTTATACTCTATTAAAGGTAATATAACGTTTTGGGAAATTTTGAAAATTGGCTGGATAGTGATTCCTTACAATTTTGATATATTGGGATGCCCCTGCGGATGTATTATAAGCACTAGAAAATTTAGCCCCTAAAACACTTCCGCTTTCGAGTATTAAAACTTGAATATAAAAGTTTACCGGTGCTCCCGGTAAATTTTGATAAATTTTAAATAGCGCTTACGGTCATACTATTGTAGCTGTGACCATGAAAATCTCAGAATATGTAGTTGTGATATATAATTTCCAAACGAAAATAGGCAATCGGTCGATTGTAGTCAAGAAACATTGTTTTATGGCTTAATACCCCGAGAGGGAACTATACAACATAAAGAGTTTATTATTTACAATTTCATAACTTTAGACTCAATTTCAACCGCGACAACGATCACTGAAGTTTTTATAGGATCGCATAATGCTTCAAATATGTTCATTTGAACCAAATCCATGACCCCATACCAAAACTTTGTATTACCTTTAAGCGATACAACGTTTTGCCCCTATTACCAGTTTTGAGACTATTTATTTGTAAATCTTAATCATAAATAGTCTTCGCGTTTTTATTCTTATTGTTCATTTACGGACGATAAAACATTGAAACTGAAAATAACCCTACCCCCGGATTTATTTGATTTTGCTATTATACCTAATCATGGCGTATGTTCTCTTCTTTTGTAATTGCCCAACAAAGCAGTAGTCGCCATATTGTCGCAAACTCGAACCGGGTCGGCCAAACTCTCCTAATCAATGGCACTGCCTCCAATCAGTGCTTGCCTCCAATATGACTAAGTAAGCATGCAGTCAAGCAAATTTAAAGTTTGGCACGGTGTATCACCGTTTGAAATGTTATTATTTATGACTTCCTCACCTCATATAGCAATCAAAATGACACATGCACTATGAACATAACGGACAAAATATACAGTTCCTCATTCTACCCTCAGCAATTGCTATGGTAGACAAAGGAACATCCCTTCACTGCTATTAAGTAAAAATGTGAAGAACAAGTGAATATGCATGTGACACCTGTTCTACAGATTTTTACATAATAGCAGTAAAGGGATGTTCCTTTGTCTACCATAGCAATTGTTGAGGGTAGAATGAGGAACTGTATATTTTGTCCTCTTTCTTTGTCCGTCATGTTCATAGTCACTAGTGATGGTGACAGCGATGAACCATTGAATAGTAATTTGTAATTAGATATAAGAATATAGTGATTATAAAATATTACCGAACCCGTCTCCTCATCCAAAAAAATGCACGAAGGAAACTTGCAACCATACCACATTGTTTCTGCATCTGTGTATGATAGAAGTGATAGAAATAAATCGAAGGGCGTTGCTTTTTATGTCTTTACTTTGCAATCACTTAGATCTCCATCCATCTCATGGTGCTGGTCTCTGCGGCCCATATTTTAGTTAAAGGTCGGTTGAAATTATAACATAAGTTGATTCTTGCTGATGTGCATGGCTGCATTAAATTAATATTTGATTATTCAAACATTTAAATATATTTCATAGATTTTGTAATATTAAAAAAAAAAATTCTGAGACCTGCTAAGCCCCACCCTAAACAAAATGCTCCAGATCTCAATCCCCTAATGATATCATCTGTCAATCATTAGTGAGCTAACAAGAGACAGTAGGCCTACCGCCTACTTGGTATGTAGCTTCACCAGAGCTGACCACCTGTTTACAATAGACAATACCAACATAGGAGTTGATATATCAGACGTGCTGTAGCATCACCAGGAAAAGAAAGGTAATGTGGAGGTATTGTATGAAAGGAAGCAATTCTTTGGTGACCATGTGCTGAGTTTGGGGACGTTACATACCAATGTCTCTTGTTAGCTCACTAATGATTGACAGATGTCATTAGGGAAATGAGATCTCATCCCCCAAAGACCGCACTTAGGAGAAAAACACAAATCATTCATATTTGTGTACAGGACCAACAAGAGAGTTGTCCTTTAATTTACTATACGTCTCAATCCAATGACCAAATTTGTAATTCGATATTCGCACATAATGATCTTACATTCCAAAAATTCATTACTATTATTGTTGGCCCGATTTATTTCGAACGTTCTACTTCCTTTTTCTGTTTCTGTTTCTTTGTTACTTTCATGAAAATGAATTAGATACAAAGTTTGTATTGTCCTTTATAGGCGTTTGTTCAAATTCGGGGTTTTACCATTAGTAGGGACTTTTAGATTTACACGACGAGAGCGTGGACTGCCGCGTGTGACATTGTGTTAAGGCACTGGGCCGTGGCCGGTAATGCCTTAAAGGTAATACAAAGTTTTGGTATGGGGTCATGAATTTGGTTAAAATGAACATGGTCGTTGTCGCGGTTGAAATCGAGTCTAAAGTTATGAAATTGTAAATAATAAACTTCTAATGTTGTATAGCTCCCTGTCAAGGTCAAGATATTAATTAAGCTATAAAACAATGCTTCTTGACTAAAATCGACCGATTAGCTATTCCCGTTTGGAAAATATATGTCACAACTACATATTCTGAGATTTTTATGGTCACAGCTACCATTGTACGGCCGTAGGCGCTATTTGAAATTTATCAAAATTTACCGGGAGCACCGGTAAATTATGATATATTCCATTTTTCTCGAAAGCAGAAATGTTTTACGGGCTAAATTTTCTAGTGCTTATAATTCATCCACAGGGGCATCCAAATATATTAAAATTGTAAATAATCACTATCCTCCGAATATTCAAAAATTCCCAAAACTTTGTATTACCTTTAAAAGGACGTCACATTACCTTAAAAGGATGTCACACGTGGCGGTCCACGTTCTCGTCGTGTAAATCTAAAATCCCTATTATTAGGCATGTTCATGACATGTCCATTGGCGTATAGTACCTGATTGAAATTTGCACCCGATTGGTGCCAGGTTCCACCAACGAAGACGCATATTTTGCATTCAGTATTTTCTTTTAAAACTCTTACATCTATCATATCTATACATCAATTTATGCTTTAGCTGTAATATTCTATAATTTTTATGGTTTGTTTGTATGGTTTTGATATTATTTGTATTTGGCATTATATATTTATTGTGTTTGTTTCACAATCCTTTTTGTAAACAAGTCTAGTTGTTGAACATTTTGTCATTGTTCTTTTTATAAATAGTGTCCTAAATAAATGAATCTATTAAACAATCAACTAAATCTGTCACCAATTAACACGAGAAAACTGAAACATTTACTGCATTCATTGTTTTCCGCCTCTTGTTATGTAAAATTGTTTTCAAAAGCGTTTAAATAGAGCAAATCGAACCTAAGCCTACCTTTGTTAAAATATGTGTTGTCTATAACTGGGAAGCCATCATCCAGGGACGTCATTGTTATAGCCCGGGTTGTAGCGACTTGTGGCACAAGATCACTCTCAATGCCATCCTCGTGAGTGGGCCTAGCGTGTACACAACCTTGTGTAAAGTTATACAAATATATTTTTGTTAATAAAACAATATTTGGATACAATATGCTGAGGGGTCACAACCAACAATACCGCTCTTAGCCCCAATGAACATCAAGACGAACAACGCGAGGGGGGGGGGGCGTTAGGGGGCTAGGGGTTGCAGCCCCCGAGGATTTATAATCACCATATCATCGTGGCACCTCTAATTCAGGCAGCGCGGGGCCGGAATATGTAAGCTCAAGTGCTTTCCATATCGTGTTAAAGAATTGCTGTTGTACTTCTTTATTTTCTTTTTCTCTTATTCTTCTTCTTCCTCTTCCTCCTCTTCTTCCTTCTTTTTCTTCTTCTTCTCCTTCTTCCACCTCCTCCCCATCTCTTCTTTTCTTTTTCTCTTCTTCTTCTCTTCTTCTTCTTCTCTTTCTTTCTTTCTTTCTTTCTTTCTCTCTTTCTCTCTTTCTTTTGTTCTTGGTATGTTTGTTGTACTTACCAAGCATTACATTGAGCATCGTTAAGATGAAGACCACCCGATTATAGTATACAGTTGTCATAATCATCTTTGTGGCAGAGAGAAAATAAATCAAGTAATGATTATAATAATAGCGACATTTTATATCATGTATAATATTACACACCCAACGAGGAAGCTCAAGGCCCCTTTAAGTATAAAGGAAAAGTATTATACCTGGCTTTAGCCCAGCTGCCATAAGGCCCTTAAAAGCATTAAATGATAACTTTAAGTTAATTTAGATGCAGAACACATAGATTACCAGTTAATAAAGGTAGATTTGATGCAAATGTAGTAGATGATTTACAATGCCCACTCTGTACACCAACATAATATTGGTGATGAATTTCATTATATTTTCGTATGTCCATTCTTTCAAAATGAGAGAAAAATGTATACACCAAATAACTTGTGTGGTAGTAGCATAAGACCAAGTGCGTTGCACATGGATAAGATTTTTAATACAGCTCACGCTTGCCAGCTAAAGAAATTAGTAAAATATTACAATACATGAAACAAAGCAAATGCAAAAACATAGACCGATAAGGGGGAAAAAGTATTAGACTTTTGATCACCATACATAGTTCAGCTAAAACATACTTTTATTGATACAGATAAAACACCACAACGGGTGAGTAGTTCGTGATCAGTTTACATTCCCCACTCCCTTCCCTAATCGTACATGACTATAAGTCGCCCCCCCCCCTCCCCACCCTATGCGGCTATGCGCACTCTATTCAGAGTAATAATGATAATAATAATAATAGGCATTTCTATAGCGCCGTCTATCTAGATAATTCTACTACTTTTGATACTTAAGTTTGTGATATCATGGTTCGTAGTAGGTCCATGGTGATAATTATATAGGTACTAAAGTCATTAATTATGATTTATAGCTAGCAACGTTGTTTTTCATTTTAGTATTTTCTTTCTCTAAAATCGGTACTTGATACTTTTAGCGCCTTTAAATATCCGATATAATATTTGTTCATTGTTACTTTTGGTTTCGGTTTAGAAAATATTTGCCTTTTTTTCGAATGCAAGAAATTTCCCCCAAAAAGGGTCATTATCATTACGATGTTCGTAAACATGCAAATTCGTATATGCAGAAAGTTAGGTGCTAACTGTGGTGCTTCTTGTGTATGCGTATATAGATAAGGAAAAATGGGGGTTATATTAAACCTTACTATTCACCTGTTTCACGAAAAAAGGGGTAATATTTTGTGGAAAATATTAATGAAAGTATGCAAATAAGGGATCGGTTTCGACTCTGTCAACTGCTTACGATCATGCCACATGATTGAAGTGACTTGACCGGGAAATTATCATTGTTTTTTTGTCAAATAAACATAGCCAAATTTCATACATGTTACATCAGTTTTGTTTTAACTACTAGACATGGCATTACTTATTAGAAATTCTAATGACTTAAATCTTTGATATCACTACAAAGCCACGTCTTTTTGATTTTTTTAGACAACCATCTCATGTATTGTTTCTGTTCTTGACATTTCTATTTGTATAGAAGCAAACTGATTTTGTGTACTTCCGAAATAAATTGCAACTGTCTTTTTTCATTTCTTTCTTTTACAAAATTTCTGAATTTATAAATTTTATGTTTTATTTACTCTGAATCGCAAGTACCAGTTTTACAATTCATTGCATGGAGTAGATGGTCTTATTGATTAATTGTTACATAGGTTTCAATCTTATTATTTTCCAGAATGTTAACAATGCATTATATCTGTATATCAAGAATGGTAGTAAGGCAACATTTTTACCAACTTGTATTATTGCTATGTAATTTTAAAGGGACTTGGTAAAATCGTTCAGATGGGAAAACATGGTGCTAATTAGTGATTTCAATGCTAGATGTACAATTAAAGATATTCTGAAAGTTTGAGTGAAAACGGACCATGTTTAATGATAAAAATTGGGAAAAACTGATCTGATCCTTTTCCTTAATTCTCCCAAATATCTTACTACAATTTAATTACATTTTAGGTGAATGTAAATCGTCACAAAGTAATGAATTGGCATTATATACCATTCAAGACATTTAGGTGATGACAGATTTTAAAAAGCATATCTTATGCATTATTTTCAAGGAAAAACGGTAGGGAAAATTCAAAAATGGTTGGGAGAATTTACTGTTAATCACTGTTAGAGCAGGGGGGTGTTTCACAAAGATTCTAAGTTGAACTTATCTCTAAGTTGGACTTAACAATTATGGAAAGCCGTTAGCCTCTTTGAAAATATTTTGTAAAAGTTTTTTTGAAAGGCATAAAATGTTGATTCAAATCATTCATATTTTCTATCACAAGGAGATTTCATGTTCTTGATGTGGAATTTATAAAAAAAAGTCTAAAATACTTGAATTTTTGCTTTTGAATATATTTTATTTTAAGGCTCCAATGGCTGTCCATAATTTTTAAGTCCAACTTAGTGTTAAGTTCTACTTAGGATCTTTGTGAAACACCCCCCAGGTGTTGCACAGTCACGCCTCCAAATAAAACCATAAACAACCTTGTGGTTTGAGAATCTTCTCAGGATTTTTTGCCTGTTAGAGGGTAAGTACAGTAGAAGTAATAGTATAATAAGTTACATTTCATACACAAATTACACAGTTTTTTCATCAACCTTCAACAATGTTACCGAGTCACCTTTAGTTTTATCTTTTTATATAGATGTGCAACTCAGATTTTTAAATTCAGATGTTGTTTAATTAATCATTTTTTAATTGAATTAAATCCCCCAAAATCGTCTTATCATAACCAGGAAGTAGTCATCCGGTTACTGCATAGTTTGACCCCCCAAAAAATTGAATTTAGAGATCTAGCAGATAAAGATGAAATACTGAAAATTCACAAAACTTACCTTATTAATTGGTCTCAAAACGTTCGAAGTGTTTCTCAAGTATATAGCCTATGTAATATGCATAAGAATATGATAACAAGCTCCTTCCACACAAAAAATAAGAAGCGGATTGCCATGTAATGGAAACTGCTACAATATTATGATGAGCTTATAAAGTGTACCACGTGATGCAAACTGCTACAATATTACGATAAGCTTATAAATTGTACATTCTAGCTCTATTCTCTCTGTCTCTGTCTGCCTCTCTCTCTCTCTGTCTCTCTCTCCCCGTCTCTTTCAGGTTAGGTCTTTTGATCATGAATAATACTCATATTTGCATTGTTGATCTATTATTGTCACAGAACTTAGGCCTACAGGAGGGAATTCCCTACGCCTTCTTGCGAAACCGCTCATAATTAATTTTCTTTTGTGCTCCTTTTGGTCCTTTTCTCTCGCGACCTTGACGTAGTAGGCCTACATTTTTGTTTTTTTGTTATAGAGCTTTAGATTAAAGTTCAAAGTAAAAATATTTTTGGCACAACAAAGATAAACATTCATCCTTGTTGATTTCGCGTGGTGTGGGTATAAGCCCCGTATAAGGCCTAAAAAAAGATGTGTTGCCCATTGCGACCGACCCAAAAATCTTGAAATCTACGGTCGGCTTTTAATTTTTTAATTTTTTTTTAACCGTTTTTAGGGAAAAAATGTATCAAAACTGAGAAATATTAGCCCAAAGAGAGAGTTAAAAAAAAAAAAAAAATTATACACTTGCATAACAATGTTAACGCTCACAAATTATTGTTCACCTCTCATCTGCATTTGCAGGGAATAGTTGGTCCTTGATCCATTTCCATCGAATTGAACTCGTCCACTCAATTGATTCGTTGCAGTCTGAACAATCAAAATAAAGCAGAAACGGAGCTTGTCGTAATCACACTTAAGTTTGGTTACATTTTGCTTTCCAAGCCATAAACACACGTATTCCTATCAGACTTTAAAAACAATGTGAGTCCAAATCAGTCCAAGTTGTCATCACATTTGTAGGCAGCTTTTTTTTTTTGTACAAGGGCTGCGATATTATGGATTTTCTTTCAGTGAAATCAATCTTGTAAATGTACCTATGATATACATGATGTTAACTTTGCTCTCACTGAGAAACAACAAAAATATTTAATAGGTATACAAGGGACGTGATAGAGAAGGACTGGAATCAAGCCGCCCTCCTTTGACCCCATGCTCCAAGCCGCCAAAAAGTTATGTGCTAATCTGCAATTGTTGACCAGGTGGTGAGATAAAAGAGCGCATGAAATTTCAGGATTTAGAATTCATACATCACTTGTATCACAGCAACTGTTCGCTGTCCCTTTCAATGATTTCTTATCAGTTATTAAATGTGTAATGAGTAGAACAAGCGTACACAAACTTGTGTAATTTCATCCTTTTTTCCAACTGCAAAAATACAAAAAACACGCGAAAACACGCAATAGCAAACTTATAGTTATCAAAGATTGTAAATCATGGATTGAATAACTGGGCATTAAAACACGCACAAATTAGCGCATATCCTTAAATATTGAGTTTTTGTCAGGATCTAATTTTTCTTTTACCAAGTCTGGCGCACAAGTTATAGAAAGGGCGGAGTACTAAATTTGAAAAATTGTTTTGATATCTTACCCATCACTAACATAATATTATACATACAAGCATGACAACTTTAGGATGTTCCACTTGAGAAAATTACAACTTTTTGGTTGAATTCGTATATGTAAAGTCTTTGAAAGACGTGCTAGTATGCATGTAGCGAAAGGCTAGAATGACTCTTCTCCTTGTTCACACCCTATCATGCATCTTCACATTCATATTCAAATTAACAGTCTGTGTTGGTTCACTCTGATTCACATCGTAGTCAAGTTAAAGCGCTCATTGTCATGTTAAATGTATTTGCAAGAGCGTTACAAAGTATAGTTAACAAAGACTGTTTATACGGCAATACCTGGCTGTTAATTTGAATATAAAAGGGAGGGAGCAATGTCCCCAGTTAGGCGGTACCAGTTTGTTGCGTTTAGGAAAACAGCATCAGGAAAAGTGTTAACGCATTCTAGGAAGGATCGGCTCAGTCTTAAACCTTGAGAAAAAAAAAACATTATGAGCAAGTGGGCCATTGTTTTCACGCTCTTCGCCATCAATTGCATCGACCTTGGGATCGTGAAAAGCTTCAGCGTTCTCATGGATGATCTCGTCGTTGATTTGGACAGCGATGTCGGGACGATAGGGACTATTCTCGGGACGTACCATGGATTGGGCTCCATGCTTGGTAAATACAATGCTTTTTTTAAACTTTGGTAGGATGTCTTTCGAAAGAAGCTTTCAAATGAAAAGAGGATGTGGTAAAATATCTTATTTGATATCATTTTGTAATCATGGAGATAATCACTTTAATCATACTTGACATTACACAAATTATGGGTATTTATTAAATACAACAATCTGTGAAAGATAAGGTCCCTAGAATTGCTTCGACAAAATATTTCAGGAGCAGATCCACGATTCTGTTTAAAAAAGGGACATTTTACAAATTGAAAGAGGCACAGAAAATTAAACAGCAGATAAGGATCAAATTCTTCTTAGGTATATCTAAGATCTTTATAAACATATCACACTTATGATTGTAAACTCAGAAACGATAATTCGTATCAGAACGAAGTTTTCATATTGAAAAGTGGAATGCTGTCAATGAATTTGGAGTAAGTTTTACGACATTTATTTGGATGCTGTTCTTGAAATATTACTCTGTAAATTTAATCGGATTTTCATTCTACGCAATCGGTTTGTAGCAGTAATTAATACGGAACACGGCCATGCTTTTAAGAAACTCAACCGTCATAGCTCAACACGTGAAAATAATGGTTTTGAAATTGAAGATACAGCTCCCCAAGTATTTTCTTGACAACGTGTAATACCTGACTTACGTTACATTTTAGACTTGTTGGGAAAGGTTTTTGAAGGCTCGTAATATTAAAAAGACCCTAATATCCTAGGGATTATAATGACTTTGACCTTGCAGCCGCCATATTATCAATAAGTGTGAATGGGTAGTTTTTAATGAGTAAGATAAATGTGAAATGCGACTTACACGTACATGAAATTTGAGACTTTATGAACAAAAATACAAACGATCGAAAACCCCAGGACACCCAGCATAAATTTCAGGGACTATAATGCTTTAGACAACTAACAACAAACATGTGACAACAACGAAGTGTATAGGTGTATAGGTGTCGTGGATGAGTGGACACGTCGCCGGACTGTTGATCACAAGGTCCGCGGTTCGAGTCCCACCGCAGCACTATATTGGCAAGACATTGATCTACATTTGCCACTCTCCACCCAGGTGTTAAATAGGTACCGGTAGGAAGGAGCGCCTTGAGGACCTTGCAAGGTCGATACGTGCGCTATATAAGAATCCGATATTGTTATTATTATTAACTACTACTATGCTCCTCACCCCTTTTCCTTCTCCCCCTCATCCTTCGATTAGTAGTACTAGGCTTCTACCAACAACACACAATCGAAAATTGTGCAATCTATGCACCTATAGATGTTTGTTTTTTTGTATTACGCTTTATCCATATTTGGAAACTTCTTTAATTCATGTTACAATTAATTAATAAATTCTTCTCCATTTTACCCTGATCTAGCGCCAATTATTACACCTGTGCTTCAATACATGCGAGTGAAATACTTGTTTTTAATCAGCGTAGTGGGCTCTTTTTCTCTCGTTTGCCTATCCCTGCCTTCCAATGCAACAGCCTTTGGCGTGCTGGCTCTACTTGCCGGTAAGTTTGGTTTATGTTTGTTTGTTTGTTTTCCTAACTTATTTGTTTAATTCTTTGTCTATCATACATTATGTAGTAAAAAATCAACCTCAAGCAATGGGTCATTTTCGTAGTGTAATCAAATATAATTCATAAATGTCAAAGACACATAGAAAGGGGCTCTCAGGGGGAATTCGACACCATTCGAGTGTCTACCCAATAACAGGTGTCTTGTTTAATGCTTCGCATATATGGTTAAGACACTACCTTACATTTCTCTCACCCGAAGACTCTCCGAGGGACTAGGGGGTATTTCTTGATGGGACTACGGGTTCGCTGTGTGCGAGACTTGTACACCCATTAATGGTATTTCTACCAAGTCTGGTGTCAGCGAATTATGACCTTCTGTCATGGAAATTGACGACCTTCTCCCTTTAAGTGCCTCGACGCAGATTATTTCATTCACCTTTTACGAATGATTGTATTTCAACGCAAATTGCATACAACCCGTTCCATTTTGAAATTAGACTTTCCAAAAGAGTTGTTCAATATTCCAATGGTTTTGTACTCCTAATTCTGCTATTGTACGGAGAGCAATGAACAGAATTCCACATAGGAAACAGAAAAAAAACATTTTGAAATTAGACTTTCCAAAAGAGTTGTTCAATATTTCAATGGTTTTGTACTCCTAATTCTGCTATTGTATGGAGGACAATGAACAGAATTCCACGTAGGAAACAGAAAAAAGTTCTTTGATTTGATGCGAGACAAAATCAACCACAAAGTCATACGCCAGAAAACAAAGGTTAAAGACATCATGGAGAAAGTCAGAGAATCAAAGTGGAGATGGGATGGGCATGTAGCGAGACTTAAGGACAATAGATGGACAAATCGTTTAACAGAATGGCAACCAAGGATGGGAAAGAGAAGAAGAGGAAGGCAGAAGAGAAGATGGAGAGATGACCTAACATCATACATGGGAACGGCCACTTGGACTAGGACAGCTAGAGACAGAAGAGAATGGAAATTTCATGAGGAGTGCTTTGTCCAACGTCTGGATGAACTATACAGCCTGATAGATCATATTAAAATCATATTAATTGGTTTCAACATTGAAGACCCGGAGTTTCTGCTCATGAACGTACTAATTGTTTACGCACAATATGCAATTTATAAGGTGTATATACTTAATCATCTGAGAAGTAAATCCTTCAACAGTCATTCAATTTGGATGACTTTCAAAAGCGATTTTATGCTTTATGTCAATTGGCAATACAGAAACCAAGAACAATTAATAAGTAATATCAAGATGAATCTTTCTTAGTTGAACCTTTAACGCATTTATATTCATGCCTTGATGTTTCCCTTCCACTTTCCTTATGTTTCCCCTATTTTATTATATCAGTTTATTGATTGTGAATATATATATATATTGTCATTAAACTCTATATGCAATGTTGTTAAAATGATATAAAGTAATAAAGTGCCTCGTATGAGGAAAAGAGAAAAAAAAATACAGCCTGATAGATAGATAGATAGAAACTTGTTTTCTAAAACATAAAGCACCTCAGCGTCAAAACTTTAAACACTGCTCCCAATGTTTGTTTGTTTAACTCATTGGCCAGAATTCACAAAAGGTTTGTCGACAAACCTCCTTTGTGAATTCGGGCCATAAGGGTAGCTACAAAGAGCAAAAGTTTTTGTTCCTGTTGTGTTTCTGTCCTGTGTGGAAATGGTCACTCAATCCCTATTTCTTTTGACATGGTCATGTATTCCAGTAGAGCAAACATCTACCTCATCTGAAATCCAGGGGCTCACCAAACTGTTGGCGTCTAGTCCGTTTTCACTCTTAATATTCCTCAAATAAATGCTGCCCTAATTCTCTAACATCTTTGTGTTTCAGGGTTAGGCTGGTAGCTTATACTGTACACATGCGTGACACTCCACGTCGTTTTATACCAAGCAATAAACAAGAAAACAAGATGAGGGATTGAGAAATTAAAAATAAATGAATCGATTTTTGAAGGAAAGAAACAGTACTCCTAAACCTGAACTGTTCCAGCAAAAATTGTTTTTTGTAACTGGCTTTAATTGTTTATTCTTAAGCTTACACTCACTTTTGTCACTTGTGGTCGACTTGACAGTCTGTAATATACTTGTAGTAGGTTTGACCATAGGCTGACATGTTTTTGAGCTTGTAAAAAAAAAGGATGCAAAATAGCATGTTTCAGACAATATAGGCAATAAGGGAGTTTACAGATACAATCTGCGCATGGGCAGATAAAGGTCATTTGAACCCAAAAGGTAAAACCCACAGAGAGGAATACTGGATATGCGCTCATGAAAGTTATGTAACATTATTCATTTATGCACCAACGGTACATTCTATGATACGCAGGTTGAAGTATTCTTTTCAAGAGGGCAAACAAAAGGTATTCATGAAGCACATCTAGGACTTTGGCAGTTATTATTCTAATATGCTAAAAAAACTAGTGGAACTTCTCCATGTGTAACAGATCTGTGGATATTTGGGGTCATTTGTACCATGTGCCATCTGTATAAACTCCCTTATTGTGGTAGGGCCCATGATTATGGCAGAGGCGAATATATCTTGCAAACAAATGTTGGAGAAATGAGAAACTTAGCAGCAGTTAACAATGAGACATTACTAGAACAAATGATTGGCACCCTATTAATTAATGAACCATGTATCGACTCTAAAAATGAAATATTAAACAAATTACAGTCATTTTGCCCTATATATTATTTTGTGAATTTCTTGTACATGTGTACGTACTTGCTTAATATGCCTAGAAAAGGAAGAAGAAAACCCATGGATTAAATAAATAAATTTATCAGCGAACCGTGGAAGTATGCAGTGAGGTTTGCTAAACCATGGACCTTTTACGGATGGAAATTCGTCGTTTTCTTAACGAATTCTTTGTGATTGTCTCCGTCAATGTCGTCTCAATAACGTTCCGTACATTTTTCGTCTCTTCGATCTCATGAGGGTCACCGCCAATAAGCCGGGACAGAATCAAGATAGTGATTTTACACATATTAATCTACATGCGCAGAAGATAATAAATCTCTTATGGGAAATCGATGTACAGTTCTGGTTTATAATCGGAAATTGTTGTTCCGTGTACTGTATTTTATTTTGAAAAACATGTTGATATTACCAGATAGAGGTTATATTTGGATTGGTTGTGATTTAAAATCCCGTTTCTCCCAGTTTCCACATAATATTCCAAAGTTACAACGCACAGGGCTTATAAAGATCATGGCCTTCTAATTGTTTTATAAGGTCATGGGTGTGTGCGAAAGTGTGCGAATCAGTAATACATTTCATATCACAAAAATCGTCTGCTTTTCAACTTTGCATGCTGCTCCCCATTGGGGATGTTTTTTTTAAAGACACACTCTTACAGAGCACAGCATCCAAACAGGACCCAAAGATAGGGAAACTGCTCCTTTGTCAAAGACCGAAAATGCTTAAGCAGTCGTTATTGTTAAAACAGCTGAATGTTCTCATTTATGCTATGGTCACATTACCCAAAAGTATCCTACTCGGCGGCCGAGCGGCAAGTTTTTAGCAAATTTTGCTCGGCGGTCATGGGCGGCGAGTCCAAAATCGGACGGCAGCCTTTGACCTAGCGGCTCCGAGTTTGACCTAAATCGTTCGGCGGCGAACGCTCGATTAGTTCGCTGCCCGGGCGGCGAACGGCCGGGCACCGAGCGTATTTTGGAGCCCCGCCGATCACTGCATATGGTCGGCCCCGTGCAATATCTTTAAAATCAGCCGGCGGCCGGTGATAGACTGCTCGGGAATCGGTAGGTCACCGGTCGGTCACTGCCGGGACACCGCGCGGAAAAGCTCCGCGATTTCGCCCAGTTTTGACCTAAAATCGACCGGCGACCGACAGGAAATCGACAGGGCACCGCCCATGCGTCGCTGGGGCTCTACAGCCTGCTCGACTTCTCCAAAAATCGCTGGGCGATGCCTAAATTCCAGCGGCGACCGAGCAGGCTACTATTCGGTCGGTCGCCGCTCTGATTTGTGACCATAGCTTAAGGTGCACATAATCAGAAGGCGGTGACCCCATCCGTAATAGGTCCGGCATAGTAATATGTCCATCTTGGAAGTAAAGAGGTTCGCTAAAAAGTGAAACTTGGAAGTAGTAGTAGACCAGCCAAGACGCGTTAATTTAAACGGTATATATTATAGCTGAAAAAATAACATAGGGGTAGATGCCACGCGCATTCTTTTACTACAAATGTCTTTTTGGGGCTCAAAATTAAAAAAAGTGTAAACAAATCATGACTTTTTGATTTTTTGACCAATTATGTATTATCTCACTAAGACCTTTCAATTTACATATTTTTGTAGTATGGGTTACAAATTAATAAACTTGTTTAATATAAATTTGAAAGTTGGATATGTTACATACACGATCTTATTATAGGATGCGCATTTTATGTTGAAAAAACATGTACCGTATAATATTCTCACTGGTATTAGCAATAGTTATCACACCAACCTCCAACTTTAGGGCAAACAAGCCCATTTTGATAGCTAAGTTTCCTAATTCAACGTTTTTCAACTCTTTTTGATAGTCACGGCACCCATTTAAGAATTTTTTTGCGTCGCCTCAATCCCAAATACATACAAATGATTAATTTTCCATCACACTGAGAAGCGTCACGCACCACGTATACTTATTATATTTATTCACAAAAAAATGACACTTTTATTATAAAACAGTTGAAACATTACAATGGAAAGCTTTTGAACGTGGTATGACCGTAGTTTAAGTTCCTATTCAGACGATAGACGATTGTATGGTGCATTCATAAAGCATTGTGTCAATCATATTGACAATTATTGGTGCATACTCTTGCGCCGATCTGCACTCGAGGCTAGTCAACAGAAATGTCCGACTTGGCTAGTGAGGCACATCAAAGGTTAAACATATTTTACCAATTTCTCTTCTTAGATAATATACCTTTTATTCATGCTCACCAAATGAATGCCTTCCCTTAAAGTGCCAATAGACCAGTTCACGGTGAGCACATGTCCAAAATGACTCCGAATATCCACAGATCTTCACAACGTGAAGAGGTCTCACTTTGTACATTTTGAAATAATCACACTTACAGCGATGGAAGTGCTACATAAATAGCCTTTGTTTTCCCTTTTTTCAAAGAATACTTCCACCTGTGTATCATGGAGTGCACTGCTTGTGCATAAATGAATAATGCTAACATAACTTTCATGAGCACGTATCAAGTATTTTCCCGTGTAGTTCACAATTTAGTCTGCAATGACTTTTATCTGCTGATGCTCAGACGGCAACCGTGAACTGGCTTATTTAAGGGCCCATGACATCACAATACAAGTGTATTCCTGTTGGTGTGCAGTCCTGCATAATCTCATATTTTGATATGTAAACTTCTGAATTTGTTTCATAGATTTTTAAATATTTTTTGAAATATTTGTTTTTCAAACTTGCTAAGCTCCACCCAAAAAACCTCCAGATCTCATTCCACTTGTGACATCATTATGTCAGTCATCAATGAGCTAACTTGAGAAAGGGGCATGTAACTTTGCCAAAGTTGACCACCTGTTACAATACCACAAACAATAGCAACATTAAAGGTACTATGTCCCATTTGCAGGCCAAAAAAATGAAAAAGTTAAATTCCAACTGCATTCGAAAGATAATACTAATTTAGAACTTCCCTAAAAAAGGTGGGGCTTGAAAATGTCTTCAAGTGGGAAAATAACGACTATTAGTTGTCAAATCGACTTTAGGGCTATAGAGCCCAAAAGTAATAGTCTTGATTTTCAGACAATTGTACCGAATGGTCATACGTTTTATGCTGCGCAAAGATTCAATCAGTTTAATCTTGGCCATCACAAGAAGTGGGTTATTGATGTAAACAAATGCTCATGTACCCTTTACAACTCTTTTCATGTATGTTATTACCAAAGAAGAAAAATGCCAGTCAGCCATTCAATAGTGTCTGACAGTGAAGTCTAGCAAGTAAACGGTTTTCCTTGCATAATTTGAATATGAGGACACTGCTAACGTTTAAATTTCACAGATAGGACATACATGACATATTCATAATTCCTGCAAAGTTCTACAGCATTTGAGGTTGGCTACAAAAGAGACATAGTACCTTTAAGTTGCTATGTCAGACATGTCAGACTAAACTAATATTCTAGAATAGACAATGGTACGTAATTTCCCCCAGCTTAGCACACGTTCATAATAGAATCGCATGTTTCCATACATACAATGTATGCACAATACATCACAATTTGTCTTCCTGGTGATGCTACAGCATGTCTGACAAAGCAACTTGTATGTTGCTATTGTATTACGTATTGTAACAGGTGGTCGACTTCGGCAAAGATACATACCACTTTCTCAAGTTAGCTCATTGATGACTGACAGATGATGTCACAAGGGGAATGAGATCTGGAGGTTTTGGGGGTGGAGCTTAGCAAGATTGAAAAACAAATATTTCAAAAATATTTAAAAATCTATGAAACAAATTCAGAAGTTTACATAACTTCGGTCTGTTTCGCGAACGCTAGCGCGCGTTGACCTAGTTAATCAAGTCCATTCGTAATACGTGCAATAATTGTCTAAAAGGAAACGTACATGGCGTTAACCAGTATTTCCCATGATACACTCTTTAATGTCCTATTCATACAACACTTCACTGAGCCAAAACGAGGTTTTGGTTATTTTTCTGTGCAAAACATATTCATGTAAGTCCAATTTTTATTGTGTCTGAGTAGTATTTTTTTTTTTTTTATGTGTCGCCTTAAGACCCTTCTGCCTCTATAGAACTATGCAATAACATGTCAGAAGACTTCTTTCAAAACAGAGATTTTTAAGTGTTACTTGCACGTTTTTCACTTGGGAAATATTCTTTATCATCTCTTACTGGCAGGTGTGTGCTACGCATTCGTGTTTGTATACATGGTCTTACGCATGTGTGAGGAAGTAGTCGACGGCTTTGCTCTGGCATACGGGATCCTGAATGCAGGTACTGCTGTGGGAATGATGGTTCTACCCATCCTTACCGAGTTCCTTCATAGAACGTATGGATGGAGAGGAACCGTAGCCATCCTTGGAGCATTCAGTCTGCATACTTCCATTCTTGTGTTATGGATGGGAGAACCAGCTGCAAAGGATGGTGTGGACAGTCAAGACGTGAGACGCCAACCGGAGAAACATATTCCTGCCGTCACTCTAAACGAGGAACACAACGTAAGTTCCAAAAGTGACGTAGAACAATCTCCATCAGAACATCTACTGGACAGAGGGACTGGAAGTTCCTTGGACAGAACTCAAGTACGTCTGGAATCTCTGCGATCCGTATGCTCTAAGCTGTGCTCCAACATCACAGGGTGTCTTCACAAAACGTGGAAGCACTTCGGTCTGTCAATCCTGACCGAGCTACCTTATACTTTGGTTCTCAACGCTGGGTTCCTGTTGATAAGTCTTGTGAACACGGCGTGGGTGATCTACCTGATTCCCCACGGTGTCTCCAAAGGATTCCCACTCTCCCAAGCCGTCTTCTTGGCTCTCTACGGCAGCATCGGCCAATGCATAGGTCGGGTAGGACAGGGGCTTTTAGTAGACCGCAACTGGGTCACATCTGTTGAACTGACTATCATTTGTTCAATCATCGGCGCCTTCACCCTTTGCCTGGATTCACTGTTCCATAACTTTGAGATTATCTCCATCCTGGCTTTCATCGGAGGACTCGTGAATGG
Organism: Strongylocentrotus droebachiensis; assembly: GCA_035222895.1. NCBI lineage: Eukaryota > Metazoa > Echinodermata > Echinoidea > Camarodonta > Strongylocentrotidae > Strongylocentrotus > Strongylocentrotus droebachiensis. The sequence goes on from JAVYIG010013421.1 coordinate 29,546, forward strand.
TGCAAGAGTTTCCCTTACCGTGGTCATCGTGAAACAGTTCATCCCACGTGAACGATTCAAGCATGGCTACTCTTTAAATTGCTTGTTTTTCGGCATTGGAGAACCACTTGGAGGAATCGTAGCAGGTTATTCTTCATTTAATTGTTAGTCAATGTTAATTTCATTACCATCATGATTAAGGCACCACAGCGTTATCACAAATAAAACAATGCGTTTTGTTATCCATAATGATTGTAATTATTTTGAGTAATAGGTTTAACAAATCGTTCAGCGGGTTTGGTAGGTAACGCCCGTAGCACATTTTAATATCGTCATTCTGCTGGCCAACGTGATCTGTGACTCCTCATCCAAGAGTGATATCTTCCGAAGACACCTGAGCGATGAAAAAATGGCTTCCATGGCTTCATTAGCACATGAAATGGCTCGATCAGGGGAACGTATAGAAGTGTCGTGGTCGAGTGGATACGTCACCGGACTGTCGATCACAAGGTCTGCAGTTCGAGTCCGGCCGCGGCACCAATGTCCTTTTGCAAGACATTGATCTAAATTTGCCACACTCAACCCAGGTGATGTAAATGGGCACCGGACAGGAATCAATTCCTTGAAATGCTAGAGCGCCGTAATGGCCGCCTTTCTAAAGCCAGGGTAATAATCAGGGCAGCGCCAGGAGCGTCACGACGTGACAGACATGTGTGCTATTGTAAGAAACCATTATTATTATTATAACAGGTTTTATTCTAAAAAAAATATATATATCTTCTTATTTGTCACCAGGTTACGTCGCAACTGCGTTCAGCTTTGACATCGCTTATGAGGTTCTCGGGAGCTTTGAAATCCTTTTATCTATCGCATTGATAACAACAAACTACTTCATATAACCAGAACGGATACGGCAACGGACGATATATGAAGGTAACAAAATCCAAGGCACGTGGAGCTACCACTTATCCAGTATGAGGTCAACGAAGTACGCCTGAATCTTTCGTCCGTCATCGTGGTCGTATAAACGCAGATGGCAGGCACAGACGCATCCTCTTTAACGCAGAGGTACAGAGAACAAGCGCAAGGTTTATTATTTCTCAGGGAAATCGGCATTAACGGAGGGGGGGGGGGGGGCGTGCCAGTGGATTATGATATCGAAAGCCCACGAGACCAAGATTTCCAGAAGTTCACCATGCCAACGGCCTACGAGATGGACTCCCCCGAGTCCGACAAAACAAAGAAATACATTTATTTATCTAGCTGTTTATCTATTTATTTATTTTCATTTTTATTAATGTATGCATTTATTCAGTTAATGTATTCACAGAAATCCAGGTTCTATGAATAAATATTCATTATTTTTATTGTTGTAAACAATCTTTAAATCGGAGCCAACTTCCATACTGTAATTTTTCTCCTGAGTTTTCTCAGTATTCCCACAAATTGAAAACAATTTTGTTTAGTTGTACATGTATGATCATGAACACTGTTGTACACTGTAGATAGACCTGTTGTACACTGTAGACCTGTTGTACACTGTAGACCAATTACATATATATTGTTAAGTTTCATTGTTTTACTATGTACAATGCAATCCCATGTACTTTATTTAGTTTGTTGGAAATGGAAATAAAACGAAATGAAATGAAATGAAATGAAACTTTCGGATATGACTGTTCGAGCATGTAGGGTTTACGATAATGGTTGAAAATAACCTGCCATCCTCATCGCTATCACAGTGTTTTTCCTTGGGGGGGGGGGGGGGGAGGGCATACGAATTATGTGTTCCCAATGTACCAGCCGCTGATTGAGGTGGAAGATAGCCAGAGTCACGAGGCCTTGTCAAAAGGCTAGTGCAAGTCGGGCATGGTCATATCTGGCCAAGAGAAGAGTCCATCTTGACACGTGGTTAGGCGTCTTGAGTCAAGATGACCTGGTTACCTGCGGGTTCTGGACGTGTCGGTGGTTGGTGACCACCAGTAGGCTTTTGATTTTGGTTCATGAATGCAAACTTGATAAAGACTTGGTTTAAAAATATGTGGTGTTCCTGAGCTTTCAATAGGGACTTTTAGATTTGCACGAAGACAACGTGGATTGCTACGATCGACGTCCTTTTAATACACTGCCTTGAATGGACGTCACACGTATCAGTCCACGCAAATCTAAAAGTCCCTATAACTCTGCTCTTTCACGGTCCACCACGGGTATATAATACAATTATTATACACACACCACGACATCAACAAGGATGAATGTTTATCTTTGTATTGCCAGAAATCTTTTTACTTTGAACTATAATCTAAAACTCTAAAAATAAACACAATGAGAAAAGGACCAAAAGATGCACAAAAGAATATGAGCGGTTTCGCAAGAAGGCTTAGGATTCCCCTTTTTTGTGACAAATAGTAGTACTATTCATGATCAACAGACCTAACCTAGCTGAGAGAGACGGAGAGAGAGAGAGGGAGAGAGAGAGAGAGAGAGAGACATAGACATACAGAGACAGACAGAGACAGATAGAAAAGAATATAGCTAGAATGTGCATGCATGTATGTTTATGCACACTAAGCTCATCATAATATCGTCGCAGTTTCCATTACACGACAGTGCGCTTGGTTCCTCTGCAGGAGCTTCTTATCATTATTATGCATATCATATATGGGCTATATACTTGAGAAACACGTCAAGCGCTTTGAGAGAAATTAATGAGGTAAGTTTTGTGAATTTACCGTACTTCATCGATATCCATGCTCTAGATCTCTAAATTCAATTTATTTTGATAACATTGGGCAGTCACTGGATGACTACTTCCTGGTATAAGACGGTTTTTTTTTTTTTTTTTTTTTTTTTTTGGGGGGGGGGGGATTTATTCAAACAATTACAAAATTAAACGACAACTTTTGCCTTACACTAAAAAGGCCGGGCTATTTGAGGTCTAAGTACGGCCGGGGGTGCATTATATAGGCCTATGGCCCTCCTTAAGATCTCGGCCGTGAAACAAGCTACGATTATTGATATATCTACAGATTCAATTTTCTGGAAAATAATAAGATTGAAACCTATAACAATTAATTAATAAGACCATCTACTCCATGAAATGAATTGTTAAACTGGTACTTGTGATTTAGAGTAAATAAAACATGAAATTGATGAAGTCTGTCAGAAAGAAAAGGAAAAAGACAATTGCAATTTATTCCGGAAGTAAATGAAATGAAATTGCTTCTCTACAAATCGAAATGCCTCAAGAACAGAAACAATAAAGGAGGTGGTTGTCGTATTTGTGTTAATATCAAAGATTTAAGTCATTGGAAATTTCTGATAAGTATTGCCATGTCTAGTAGTTAAAACAAAACTGATGTAACATGTATGAAATTTGTTTATTTGAAGAAAAAAACAGTGATAATCTCCTGGGGGTGTTTCACAAAGATCCTATTAAAGTCAAACTTAACTCTAAGTTGGACTTAAAAATTATGGAGAGCCAGTTGTAGCCTTAAAATAAATATATTCAAAAGCGAAAATTAAAGTATTTTAGACTCTTCATAAATTCCACATCAAGAACATGAAGTCTCCTTGATAATAGAAAATAAGAATGATTTGAATCAACATTTTTTTTTAAATTAATTACTTTTATTAGTGCCTATGTAATTATCAGCTGGGCTAAAGCCAGGTATAATACTTTTCCTTTATACTTAAAGGGGCCTTGAGCTTCCTCGTTGGGTGTGTAATATTATACATGATATAAAATGTCGCTATTATTATAATCATTACTTGATTTATTTTCTCTCTGCCATGAAGATGATCATGACAACTGTGAACTATAATCGGGTGGCCTTCATCTTAACGATGCTCAATGTAATGCTTGGTAAGTACAACAAATATACCAAGAACAAAAGAAAGAGAGAAAGAAAGAAAGAAAGAAAGAAAGAAAGAAAGAGAAGAAGAAGAGAAGAAGGGAAGAAGAGGTGAGGAGGATAGAAGAAGAAGAAGAAGAGGCGGAGGAGGAGGAGGAAGAGGAGGAAGAAGAATTAGAGGTGCCACGATGCTCTGGTGGTTATAAATCATCGGGGGTTGTAGCCCCTAGCCCCCTCCCCCCTCCCGTCATTCATGTAGACGTAAATTGGGACTAAGAGCGGGTATCGTTAGTTGTGGCCCCCTTGGCATATTGTATTCCGTTATTGTGACATGTAACACAAAAATATTGTTGTAACTTTACACAAGGTTGTGTACACGCTTGGCCTTATCACGCGGATGGCATAGAGAGGGATCTTGTGCCACAAGTCGCTACAACCCGGGCTACAACAAAGAAGTCCCTGGATGATAATGGCCTCCCAATGGACTTCCCGATCAACTACCACGTTTTTAACGAAGGTAGGCTAGGTTCAATTTGCTACGGCAGATAAGCTTTAAAGGCTTTTGAAAACAAGTTTCCATGCATAACGAGGAGGGGGGGGGGTGCAGTCAATGTTTCATTTTTCTCGTGTATATAGGTTACAAATTTAGTTGATTGATTGATAGATTCATTTATTTAGAACACGATTTTGAAAAAGAACAATAGGTGCGTACGTGGGATAGATGAAGATTTTAGGATTGCCTGGTGGGATAAGAATGAATGTCACTATTATTTAAAAACATTTTATTCAAGCCAATCCGCAATTCGCCTTTATGAAGTTGATACATAATATATCCCTACAAAATAGTGATAAAAGTCTGTTAAAAAGAAATAATGGATTTGTATGTGCCAACAAATCGGCAGAAGAAATTACCCTTACAGCTCTTTTTTGTATTTTGAGTATGGAATCAATTTTTGTCTTAGAAGAATTTCCCCAGACTAATATTCCGTTAAAATATGGGAAGGAAATAATGTCTGAGTTTATTGGTAACTCCTAGATTTATTGAAAGCAGTTTACATAAGTAGTCAATGTGGGCTTTCCCCCATGTTATTTACAATCAATGTAAAGACCACATTTTTTGTTGAATCTATTCGTTTTAACTCATTGCCATGTAATTTGTCTTTTTGAAATTAAGAAACAACTTATTTGCTTGTACCCGATCGCATACAAATCGTAAATCAGAATTTAATTTACCCAGATCCGGATTTGCATGTGAATAAAGTATACTTGTGAATAAAAAGAAGTGGGCCAAAGAGGGAACCTTGAGGTACACCACAAGTGATGGGTTGAATCCTAGAATTGAAATTATGAACAGACACAAATTGATTCCTGTTTGTAAGATAACTTCTGAACCACTCCAACAGCCTTTTCACACACAGCTAAAATTCTATAAACATGATTAGTATAAACGTGTTTGAAACGTGTTTAAACTAATCACGAGCCTTTCACACACAGAAATTTCGGTGCAATCGTTAATCGTTTCGTGATTAACTTCTGCTCGTAAAATGCGCAGTAGTGCCATTGCGCATTGAAGGTCATGCCATATCAATCAAAGTGCACGCTCCATCCAGTTTAAACACGTCTAAAACACGTTTAAACACGAATAACCTTTCACACACAAAATGTCAAGCTCTCTAGATACGAACTTCGTATCCGCAGCCTGCTTTTAGGGGCGTAAGGATCGCGACTTCGTATCTATCCCAACATCGTATAAACGATGTTCACACTGGGAAAATTTTCTATAAACATGTTTAAAACTGTTGAGTTAAACATGTTTATACTAATCATCTCTGGATACGATGAATTTTAGCTGTGTGTGAAAAGGCTGCAAGGCCCTCCCACGAATTCCATAGTGAGAGAGCTTATATAACATCATGTTATGGTTAATCGTGTCAGGCCTTGGAGAAGTCTAGAAAGATACCAGCAACGTGAGACCTCGAGACCTTTTCGAGAGCTTTTGAGAATGAAGTAAACAGTGATATTAGCCGATAATTACTTAATTCGTCCTCTGAACTTTTGTGTAGATGTGTATTACTTTAGCGACCTTCATTTTATCAGGGACAACACTATCCTGCAAAAACAAGTTGAAGATGTGTGTCAAGCGTGAAATAATTTCATGTATATATAATTTTTAGAAGATCATATGAAATACCATCGTAGCCCGAACTTTTTTTTTTTCGCTGGTAGGTTTGTAACTATATCAAGGATTCCATGTTCAATGACTGGTGCAAAAAAGATGGACTGGGGATTCTTTAAAAAAGAATGGAGAGGTTTATTTGTAGTAGAAATACCATTAGCCAATTTTGGACCAATGTTTACAAAACAGAGTTAAATGCTTCAGCAATACCGAGCGGATCTGTTATTTCTGTAGCCTCGTGAACAAGTTTATGAATATCTTTCTTCGTTCTATCTTTTTTTTAAATCATTAATTACTTATTTCCAAGTAGACTTTGTATCATTTATGTGAGCTTGGTAGGAGGAAAATTATAATTCATTTTTGCTTGCCTTTGCACAGATGTTTAAGTATTTCTTTATCTAGAGTATTTAGACCTAACATAGATTTATATTTATAATAAAGTTTGTTGTTCTTATTTATTAACATAAGTGAAGACTCAGATCTAAGTGGCTGCGAATATTTGTAAAAATATTATCAATAAGTGTAGTCGTAACATTAAAATTTCGAGTGGGCTTTGTAATACAACGAATAAGAGATTTAGAAATCATTGTATCTAGAAAATCCTGACAATGTGGCTTTTCATGTTAATGAAGCAAATCTATATTAAAATCGCCCATTATAAAATAGTATTTGTTTTTAGGACAAGATGAAACTAAAATAGAATATAAGGTGTCCGTCAAAAATGTTAAGTTGCAGTTTGGTGGTTTATAAGTTTCACCTACAAGTATGTTTTTAGATGCTGCTTGTAAGTGTCGGCTTGCATGGTGATGTAGATATACAGTATGCTTTTCAGGACTACACACCCTCAAGACAGATTACCGAGAGTCCTTTTCAGGAGACTCCTCAATCCTCTCTCTCTCTCTCTCTCACATGGTGCACCCGCAAGCCTACTGTATAAGTATTTTTTTCCACTTGTGATTTCAATTTCGATACAAATATTTTCACAAGCTCCCGTCGTATATGTTAGGTTTTTAACCACTTAAAATTGGATGTCATTTTTTACATAAGAGCCACACCACCATAATTTTTAACCACTCTGCCGTTTACTACGGAGAGAGTAATCAAGCAAATAAACAAGAGAAGTGAGTGAATCTGATAACGAAGTTTCACATAATCCTATAACAGAAATGTCTACATTTAGCGAATTCAGAAACATATTAGAGTGTAAGTCTGAGAAATTATTTGACTCGAAACTTTTAAATTTAGGTAGATCCTGGGGTAATACATAACAAGAAGACATGTTCTGTTAAGATAAATCATTAATTTCATGAATAAGATTTAGATCAGGCATCCGTGCATTATAAGTATTTATAACATGTAAATCAGGATTCTGCATATTCTTTTCAGGACTTTCGAAATTGCCACGCGTAGGTGAAACGTTAATCAACTCATTACTCGCCATAATAGCAAAAAGATAAAACAATTAGTGATACATAGTTTACTCTAAGTGAAAAGCAACTAACATACATATCTCTTGATAGAGTCAGCAAATGTAAATTACACTGAAACACGCACAGCATGTAATAAGAAAAAGAGAAGAAAAAAACAGAGACGTAAGTTGAACAATAGGATTCGTATCAGGGTATGACATGTTGGAATGCAAGTAAGTGGACCGTAAAAAATGTTAAATGTTAAATTTGCAAAATAAAGGTCATTTGATCTGCTATTTCCTTTACAATGTAGAGATTAAAGATAAACTTGAGTACTGGTAATGCGATTGCATTGTGAAAGAAAAGGTGTGGAATGGATCAGAAAAGTTGATCATATATCATGCAAGTAATGGTGTGTAATGCAAGGTTCTGGAGTCATCAAAATCATCATAAATTTGGCAGAGTCTTGGTAAAGTAACAAACTCTAACACAGAAAGATGTATATGGGACAACGCACATGATGTCGGGGCTAGTACTACCCTGATTTCCTTATCTTTCTATGCTCATTATTCCGCCAGTATACATTTTCTTCCGAAATTGTTTGGCACATGACATTTATTTGTAATCTTGAACATTCAGTGTAAATTTCGTTAGATTCTGTGAGAATTCATTTTCTTTTTTTACCACAACTCAAGTTTATCTTTAATACTCATTTTGTCTATTTTTTTATTTTGACTAATAACTAGTTAGTCCAATTCACGGTTTGACGATTATTATTCTTTATGATTAAATGATTTTTAGACTTCATGGATAGTAGAAAAAATAGGAATTAGACAAATTGAGATTTAGATCGACTGGCAATAAGATTAAATGAGAAATAAACCAAACGGGTAGTAGATTCTTTGGAGATTAGACCAGATGGAAATTAGACCTAATGACTATTAGCTCAAGACAGTGATTGATGAAATCATTATTTGACCATATAGAATGGGGTAGTAGATGAACTGGGGGGTGTTTCACAAAGATCCTAAGTTGAACTTATCTCTAAGTTGGACCTACAAATTATGGGAAGCCATTAGCATCCTTGAAAATATTTTGTAATTTTTGTTAAGAAGGCATAAAATGTTGTTTCAAATCATTCATATTTGCTATTATCATGTGAGATTTCATGTTCTTGATGTGGAATGTATGAAAAGACTAAAATACCTGAATTTTTGCCTTTGAATATATTTCATTTTAAGGCTACAAATGGCTCTCCATAATATTTAAGTCCAACTTAGAGTTAAGTTCGACTTAGGATCTTTGTGAAACACCCCCTGGCTGTAGACCAAATGGCAATAAACCGTCGTTTTATGTTTTTACTATAGTATGAACCACATAGATTGTACAAGGAGATGAATGGAGATCTAAGTGATCGCAAAGTAATGACATCAAAGCAATGCCCTTTCTATGTTATCTTTATCACTTCTAAATCATACACAGAGGCAGTGAGCAGATATTATACCCTTCAGAAGCTTCCATTCGTTGCTCTTGATGAAGAGACGGGTTCGGTAATGTTATATTTTAATCACTATATTCTTATATCTAATGACAAAATCCTATTCAATGGTTCACCGCTGCCACCATGTGTCATTTTGGTTGCTATATGAAGGGAGGCGTATCAAGACACATACCCTCTGGACATCCACCCCCGGATAACTACCCCTAGGACAACTACCCCCTAGAACAACTACCTCCTAGGGCAACCACTCTCTAGAACGACTACCCCCTAGGACAACCCTCCCCGGACGACTACCCCCAGACAACTACCCCTAGGTCAACTAGCCCCTAGGACAACTACCCCTGGACAACTTCCCCACACAACTATTCCTCCTAGGGTAGTTGACCGGGGGTAGTTGTCCTATAGATTAGTTGTCGTGGGGATAGTTTAACTTTTCCTTTAATTTGATACATATTCTATTATATTCCATTAACGGTTTCAATATGAAAATTCGGAACAAAAAAAGAGTGTCTCGTTGTTATTGCTGAGTGCAGTTGCGATTATTTGTAACAAAAGTTTGATGCTTTCTGTAGGTCAGTCCTATATGATATCAATGCTTGAATTATAGAGGCGTTTGTTTTTCTCAATCTTCAGGCCCGAGTATCGTGTCGCAGTCTCACGAATAGAACACACAAGCGGATCTTTAAAGTGTTTTTGCAGCCCTATTGTTATGATGCTCTTGTGACTGATGTAGAGAGTGGGACGATAATCCTAGTTGAAGATAGTTATACCAGGGAAGGTGCTGTACGAGAAGCCACCAAAGCATTGCTTGAAAGACTCATATCTACAGGGCAGATGAAAGGTAAAAATCCCTTCTTTCTTGATTTAAAAAAAAATCGCAGATGTTTTTATCAAGTTCAATTGAAGTTCAATTTATTATCGGTGGCTTACAGCGCCCTATCCGAGCAAACCTGGCTTTATGTTGCAATCATAAGTATTAACCTTTAGGTCGGTCAAGAATCCCATGAATTTTACAAGCCGATCGCCTGTCTGCATGATTATCAAGATATTTATGATTGGAATTCGAAATTTCTACAGTCTATTGGGAAAAATGAGTATGGTAAAACCGGTCACTCAAAGATGTATACTTTTTTGAGGCACTTCATGATCATTTTCAACTTTTTTTTAGGGCTTATAAATTACACCAGATCACAGAAACTGATAACACGTAGGGCCATACATCTCAACTGGAAACATTGTTTTACAATGCCTTTAAGTATCCGGATATCAAACCCCCATTATATTAACGACAAAGAATGTATAATTTAATAAGCTCTAGTTCTTTTTTTCCTGATCATCATTTTCAGATTCCACTTCATGTTATGTGCCAGCTTATTCATCACCACTCGTACTCATCCAAGGTAGTTGTCCACCAGGAAAGGGCATCAAGTGTGATACCGTATGTGAGTTTGCCTGCAGTGGTGCTAGCTATACCCTGGTTGGAAATCCTACCATTAGATGCGAGCCAAATACGACTCTCTCCGATGTTTTTCCTCGTTGCCAAGGTAAGTTTACAAGCTCGCCATGATGATACGGCTTACTCCGTAACGTCGGATCATCGCGTTCGGTCGGGTGGTCGGGCTACCCGATGAGATGAGAGGGGTTAATTTCATACATGCCACACCCTCCCCCCGTTCGCCATTTCATGAATACAAAGGGGCATTTATTAACAAAAGGGAGGGTAACGCAACCACCCGACCCTACGCGATGACCCGATGATTCGAAGTAAGCCGAAAGATACAGGGCCTTGTATATATGACTGTCTTGAATGAGGCAAGATGGCTCTGTGGTAGAGCAATGGTCTAGTAGCTTGGAGGATCCAGATTCGAAACCAAGAGAATGATCCATTGCCAAGTCCCTTTCAGAGGACCTGAAACCGTTGTTCTCCTGGATTCTTTCAAGCATGCACAAGATCTATAGCAGCCAGGTGGAATATACCATCAAACCAAACAGCAAACTTAATTCACGCAGTCTATATTTCAATCAATGTCTTCTGATGAAATACGAAAATATTTGGTTTCTTGATGTTGTTGATTTACAAAGCTGACCAATGAACTTCACCACAAGAGAATTTCATAATTATCCTAGTCATGTTGTACTCTTGTGGAAAAGTGCTTTTATGCGATATCTTCTTACGCAGCATTGTGCCTTTCGACATAATAATTATTTTGATTTCAATTGGATTTAGGGCCTTACGAATCTTAAATTTGTATCGTTATCGTTATTGTTTTCTGCGAATTATATTTTTTAGTTAAACCATCGCTGGAAATGAAATTCTGATATTTTACATTGCCAGTGATGGATTACTATAGTTCACGGCTAATAATTTTTTTTTTTATTCTAGACTTTGTATAAAAATAAACGACGCGATCCGCCGAAGGTCAAATTGATTCGTTCCATTTTGAAGGGTTTTAACTGATTATTGTCTTCGATCATCGTATTACACAGCAAATGAACAACCAATCACACACAACCATGTGACTCGTACCACGACTAGTTCACCACCCTCGACAACAAAGAAAAGTCCTTCCACAAAGAGGATGAACTCTTCCACAACGGAGAATGCTCTCACAACGGGAAATCCGACGACAGCGCAAGATCCACCAAAGACAAAGAATCCTTTGACACCGGAGGGTTCATCGACAAAGAAGGGTCCTGCCACCAAGGAGAATCCTACCACAGAGATAGGTCCTACCACAGAGATAGGTCCTACCACACCAAGGAGACCTACACCACCGAGTCATTCCACTTCGAAGACAGTGCCTTCTACTCCTGCTCTTCCTCAGACATCACGTAGTAAGTCCCACAGCTAAATCATAGTTTGTGTATGGAAGGAGTCGAGACAGCGGAAGTCGCTCCTGATTGGTCAGTCATGTCACGGAGATCCAAATGACTCCCTCCCATAGCGATGGCACACGAGAGGGATTTGTTTAGCTTCATGATTAACCGCGTGAGCGTGTCACAACTCCACAGGCGGTCTTTAAAGCTTTTTCATATTTAGCCCAAATTTCTCATTTTATTACCTGATTTTATGTATTATATACCGCTTTGATTCTGTATTCGTAAATCTGAGCTAGTGTCAGTAAAGCTATGGTCACAAATCAGAGCAGCGACCGACCGATCAGTAGCCTGCTCGGTCGCTGCTGGAATTAGGCATCGCCCAGCGATTAGGTCGGTGCCCTGGCGGCGACCGCCCAGGCACCGAGCGTATTTTGGGCGGCGAGTGAAAAGTGAGCAGGCGCCGCCCAAATGTTAACTCCGCGCTAAAACTTCAGCGGCGACCGAGCGATGCCCTAAAAACGAGCGGTGCCTGGGCGGCCGCCGCGCGGTGGCCGGGCAGCCGCTGGGCAGAATTGGTTAAAAACTCGCCGCTCGGCCGCCGAGCAGGCTACTTTTGGTTAATGTGACCTTAGCATAAGCAAATATTAATCGACTACGAGGTTAATTTTTGTTTTATATCCCACATCGGCAATAAAGTCTATTTGAAGTGAATTTTACATAATTTAAAGAACTGATTCTGCAGACAGTTTAGCTTCAGCTAGATTTTACAAAGCACAACGTGCATACATTGTAATCAAGTCGATGCGCGCTCATTGGACATTGACATTGACATTGACATTTCGCGTAACCTACTTTGCTATGCTTATTCAATGGGCAAGTCGGGCATCAGCAAAAAATTACTGTGCAAAAGTCCTATCGCAGGGAGATAGTACTTATCTAACATTGATCATGTGACCTCGTTTAGACCAATCAGATTGCAAGATTCTTAGTATGCGGGATATAATACAGTATACTGTATTTAACATCAGTATCAATAGTACAATATTCATTGCTATCAGTCATTAGATAATAATTGTTATTCTTTATGTTACAGCATTCAGGAAGTTTGGATTTATTGGCTTTTTAGGCGTTCCCCTACTCCTTCTGCCAGTAATTTACATCATTTATAAATTACGTCACAGACATGACAAACAACAGGTATTCGTATAAAGGCCTTTATATAATAGAGAGAGAGAGAGAGAGAGAGACAGAGATACTTTCTGTTTTGTTTCATTCTACAAAACTTGCTCAGCGTCAAAAATAACTAGACTAATCGAATTCTTAACTTCAGCCCTGGACCAAACACTATACCTAACTACATGTATACCTAACTCTAACCCCAAACCTTACCACAGACCCTGTAATCCTACCCCTAACCAGTATGGTATGCCTTTGAAGAAATAAAGCCGGGTGCTTCGGTTCATCCAATACCATTAGTTGGATTTCTTCTCTGTAAAGATAAACAAATACTGACATAAAAAATTGGAATCAGACTCAATTTTCCCCTTTAGAAATTGCCAAGAAATACTCAATGAATTGAAATATTTTCTCATACCTTTACGTCTGGGACTTCTGGTTTGATTGACTTTAAACAAAATCTGTGTATTACTTCATTTCAATCATTCATATTCAACCTACGATTTTGTCAATGTTATATTTGCATTTCCATAAGCAGTATATAGTAAAAGTTTCTTAATCAATACACTTTTCACTTTCTTACAGTACCGTGTTCTTGATGAAAACACAGTGGAAGACGATATTGTTGGTATGTAGCGGTTTCTTCCGGGGGCCCGTCTTATAAACAGTTACGATTAATCGCAACTTATTTGCGATTGATAGCAATCGCAACTAAGTACATAACAGATAGGAGACTTTTTTTTTTTTCTTATGGTCAGTTTTTATTCTTTTCTCTCTTGAAACAAATTATAATCATAGTACAAATTACAATCATCATATGTAACGCTCACTGCAAATGTGATGACATTATAAATCAGTATAAATGTTTGTCTTACAAACGGCTTCAAAGAAAACTTACATAGTTAGTTCCTATACATCATATTCGACACAAAAATTCATATTTTCAAAGAAAACATATGCAGTTATATAATCCAAAATTTTTGTTTTAACAATGTAGCAACTTATACTTCTTTTATACTGTTGTCCTGAGAATTTTTTTTTCTCTTTTTGTTAACTCTACCCTACCCGACCTCTCCCTTATCCCCCTCCCCCCCCCCCCTCTTAACCGGTGGACGACTGGCTCTGGGTTCCAATTGTTTGTCTAATACTCAGGTTTTCCCATTTAGAAAAATGAATAGTGAGAGTTCCCCTCATTGCTGCCAATTTCCTTTCTTCTACTTTATCCCCTATTATACTATTCTTTATTTCATTAAAAGAGGGTGGTTTTTTAAGTTCTCTATTTCTATAAATCAGATATTTAACAAGAATTAAAACATGATTCATTAATTGATATTTTCCTTTATTACTCTCCTCTTTCCCATACAGAATTTCCTCCAAACTACAGTTATATATTTCAAAATCTAAAAATCTCGTGCACATTCCCCACACTGATTGTGCAAATTCACAAGTATAGAATAAATGTTTATATGTTTCTTCATCTTTTTCGCAAAATGAGCATAACTTAGTCGAGACAAGACCAAAACGGAAGAGGTGATGGTTTGTATATAATATATTATGTATAAGTTTGAACTGAAACTCTCTTAATCGACTGTTAAGTGTACACTGTCTTAGTCTTACAAATATGTTTTCTATTTCCTTACAGGAAAAACCATAGTTCCTTCCAATTCTCTCAAAAACCAAAGGTTTAAAATCAGCTTTCTTTATTAATTGTACATAAATTTGTTTTGATTTTAGATCAGCTATATTAGTTGTTTTCTTCCCCAAAGTAAAATCAGTTCCAGAATTATTTTTTTCTTCTCCCTTTCTAAAATTATTTTTCCAACAAACTGGTAAACAGGCATAAAAGTGCTTGATATTTTCAATTTCATTTACTTCAACACCTAAATCGATAAAATGCCTGTCACATTTTAGTTTACCATCGTTTTCCAGAATATGTTTTAATTTGTAAATTCCTTTGTCATACAACCTCTTATCGTATATACAACTTCCTTTATATCGAATAAGTTTATTATTAAAAATTACCACATCACCAATGTCTATACTCCTTATATGTCTTGTATTCACCCATTCTTCTAATAAATCCATATAAAATTGTGGAGCTGTCACTTTTAATAAACTTGGTATATAGTCACATGAAAATATCAAATCTCCACCCACGTGTTCAGTGACAAGGTTAAAATATTGTTTCCATTTCATGTCTTCATCTTTGTTTAGAAGTTTTTGGATCCACATAATTCGCTGCGATTTAACTTGTGCAGAAAAATTTAACAACTTTAACCCCCCTTGCTTATAGTCTAAGAACATGGTGTTTCTATTGATTTTATCTGTTTTTCCTTTCCATATGAAATCAAAAGTTAATTCATCCAGTGAATCATAAACTGCAAACTTACGATCGATCGATCGGAGGACTTGCAATCGATGCGGATCAATCGCAACTCTTTATAAGACGGGGCCCTTATTTGCATTACTATCTTAATGGTATTAATATGACATCATAATAACATTGTGAGGTATCCCATTATCGTATACAAAAACAAATGCCTACTAGTATGAGGTAAATTAAGTCAGATTCGTTCTTTGAAACTTGCATCTTGTTTTCACGATTTTAGTAATGTTCTTTAATTTATTACACAACATTCGTATTTCATATATTTTTTTGCCATAATTATGTCATCGGTCTGAAAGCTCAGGTCCAACATTATAGTTTCCATCTATTTTGAAATTTCCTCTTTTACTGACATTCAAAAATATACAATCTCTCTCTCTCTCTCCCTCTCCCCTCTCATGTCATACAGATGTTGCTCCTGATGTTGATGGGTTGTATAGAGACAGGCACATCTCCCCAGCCCTCCCAACCGGTCAACAACTCAACCGGGAAGAGGTTAGTCCATTACAGAATTAGTTCTAGATATTTTTTTCCTGGGGGGGGGGGGGGGGGGAGTCGGAGCCGGATGCTTTGAATGTATAATACATTAATTAAAAAAAATATATATATAAAAAAGGGGGAAACATTTGCCCCTCCTGATAGATTTCCGACAAAGATATATTGTAACGAATATTATAACTATTATTTCTTTCAGTGTTACACGATGGATCAGTGCAATAAGGGTCTGGTCTTCATCTTGAACAACTACCACTTCGGTCCTGATAGTAAGAGGGAAAGAAAAGGGTCTGATGTTGACTTAGCCAATGTAAAACATGTCTTCACCGAGATTGGCTATACGGCAGATGAAGCTCAAGATCTCACTGCTGAGGTAGGATATTTGGTATAGGTAAACGGAATTATAATTATAATCCGTGCTTATATACAGCTTGATACACCGACGATGTGTCCGAGCGCTTTACAGACATTACCCCATTTATCAGATTCAGGCTAGCCCGCACACAACGTATGCACATTCTCCACTCTATGGGGAGTGATCTCGCCAGCTCCATTTTACAGACGCTCACAATGCAGATCGAGCAAAGTCCATTAACATTCGCATCCTATATCAAGTACCCATTTAACACCTGGGTGGATAGTGGCAAATGTAGATTAACGTCCTGCCAAAGCACGTTAGTGCCGGACTGAGATTTGACTTACACACTAGCTAGAACACAACATAATCTACACCATGTGTTTTGGGGCTTGAAGAACTAACAACAAAACAAAAAAATACTTCAGGGGAAATAAGGGAAGAAAAATGTCGGTCTCGTGGGCTGGTTTCGTGAACCATCTGAAAAGTGATTAAACGGATAATGTCGGTTGTCCGAGTTTTACTAGTGGGTTGGAGGTCTCATGGGCTGTTAAAAAAATTGTCTGAAGGCACAATTAAGAAACCGACATTGTCGGTATAGCTAGAAAGCTGTCGGCCTCCCGAACTCTCAGTCTCGGAGGCTGTACCTGATATCCCCGTGCAAAAACACACACCGACACGCACACACACTGCATGCACGCACACACATACAGAGCCATCTCCATGCATTCTCAAAGCACTGATATTGCTCTTCCTTATCCATTTCTCACACTCTGTAGGATATCAGACTGGAGCTGAAGAACTTAACCCGGAAGATCTTACCCTCTCATACTTCGGTGGTTCTGGTCTTTATGAGTCACGGAAAGAAGGAAGGTATCCAAGGTACCGACGAGGGGGTTGTGACCGTTGAGGAAATCAAGGATATGTTCTCTGGGAACAACTGCCCCGCCCTGATTGGGAAACCAAAGATCATGATCTTCCAGGCTTGCCGTGGAGGTAAAACATGACTGCAAATACTCTCGAGAAAAACACACACAAACAAAACAACCTATTAAAGGGACATCCAACTCTAGAGAAAAAGAATGAAAATCAGAAAAGTAGACTGGTGAAAGTATAAATAAAATCGGACATAAATGGGAACGTTATGAATGTATGGGCTCTTCGAATTGGCTGAATCGGTAATTTCTCTGTGATGTAATGGCGGACAGCTGTCTTGTTCTATTACGCAAATGACTAAAATGATGAATGTATGAGACAGGAGATTCTATTGATGAATACATTTCTGTGCAGATATTTATTGATCAATAATAATGATAATAACAATATAATAATGATAATTATAATAGTAATACTATAATAGTAATAATACTAATCTGTATTGATATAGCGCTTGATATTTAATACTGTCTCTAATTAGTGCTTTACAGAACAATTACCCCGTATTACCCCGGTAATCGGATTCATTCACGCACTATGTGCATCATATCTCCACCCCCTGGGGAGTATTCCTTCCGTATGGTCACCATGAGGGCATATTACAATTACTAACACAAAGGCTTTCGTCATCCTACTACCAGGTCCCCATTTCTCTCCTGGGTATGGATAAACTATGTAGATTAATGCCTTGCCAAAGGACCGTAGTGACGTGTCGGGGATCGAACACATGTCCTTTGTGTTTAAACCGTTCGACTTCGACACCTCTGAATAACTCATATTCCCACTATCAGCTTGAGCAAAGCACACTGTATTGAGTGATCACGCTTTTGCGTCTCTGCATGTGAGGCTCTTTCGCACCGTCCAAGATTACTCCACGAATT
>JAVYIG010013422.1:0-47513 GCA_035222895.1 Strongylocentrotus droebachiensis
CAATCACTGTGTTGGCTATCTCTCTCTGCTTTGTCCCTCCATGGCTTGATTTCAGGATTGCGGCTTGCAATTACCTATGTCGGTGTGTGCGACCAATTCAAGGCTAGCCGCTGATACTTTCGCACAAAGTTTTAAACTTAATTGTGGACTTTGTCCGGACAATTGGCGTGTTTCTATCTAAAGCCATTATCCGGTTAATGGCCGATAAGGGATAAATTTTTCCTAATAGAAACACACTTTCTCCGGCATTATCTGGATAATGCCAGGGAGAGCTTTTACATGTTCACCGGCAAAATTATCCTTCTTTTAGAAGGATAATGCAGGGGAAGCTAATGCAGGGGAAGCTAACCAGATAACGTAGGTAGAAACACACCCCGTTCCGATTGAGTGCACATACCGGGGAGAAACCGGAAATAGGAGTGATCACGTGATCGGAATATTTTACCCCGAAGCGCACAACACTACAATCCTGGGTTGACCTAGCAGTCCCACAATACTTTGAGGTGACCTAATTAGCCAGAGTTCGATGAACTTTTTCACGGCCTTTTTTCTGGCTAGATCGGAATGCGCTTAGATAGAAAGTGCCCTTACAGTACCTGGCATTATACGCTTATTTCTTCAACCGGATAAATTCAGTATAACTAATAGAAACACGTTGAATGACACGCCCATCCCCTCGGGCCTGTCTAATTATGAACGTAATGAAATTGATTATTTCAAGGCTCTTACGGACGGATTGGCGTAGAAGGAACACCCAACTTTAGAGCTGGATATCTCCTAGTGCCAAATCAGGAACTAGCATTCATGTGCACCTTGTAATTGTTTTGTTGAAGTTCATGAAAGAGCCTTCTGTTTTTGTTCTCATTGGAGATTGGACCAAATGAATATTAGCCTAAAAGGTCATTAGACCAATGAGTGTACACCATATGGGAATAGATTAATTAGGTAGTAGATCAACTGGTTGTAGACCAAACGGCAATAAACAGGGAGCAAAGGAAAGAGGAGATGGTGAGAAATTGTTGCAGCATCATCGCCATCTGTAGGAACCTTCCGAGTTCCGTAATCAACTGCATACGGTTGATGACACTAACAGTGGCTAGTCTTCTTCCATCCTATTCTATACATGAGCTTGTAAAATATTTGTAAGACCAACTAACAAAATGAAGTGTTTCTCGTCCCTGCTTACCTCCTTTTTGGCAGCCGCCTCCTTCTTTTAAAACTATTTTACTATTCACAAAAAGAAAAAAAGCCTCCAAAAAAGCCTCCCCCCCCCCCCTCCTAAAAAAAAGCATGTGATATACATTTTGTTTAATAATTTTAAAGTGATACAAATCATTTTTGTTGTCATACTTTGCATTAGTACACTGTACATGTATACTCACATAGCACAATATCTGTGAATAAATAGGCTTGGCCAGCTATAATTAGCATGGCAGCCATCTTGGAAAAAAAGAGCAAATAATTGCAAAATAGTCAATAGTAATGCCCTGCCTATCCTCTTTTTAAAAAAAAGTCTAGACGAGACTAATTAAGCTGTATTGTAATGTAAATGGCACTCGAATGGACTTCAATTGCAGTTAACACACACACACACACATATTTTGCAAGAAACTTCAGTCAATTGAAGGACTTAATCAGAGGAAGAGAGAGAGAGAGGGGGGCGGGATGGAGTGAGAAGAGAGAGAAGGCAAATGTTGATCATACTTCACACCACACCCCCAATTATCTTTCTTTTTAGTTATAGGGGGAAGAAATCATTCAGCCTAGAATGTAGGCTACGTAAAAGCTTCCAGAAAATATATTACTGGTTCTCAACAGAAGCAGGTCGTAAATTTGACTTCAGAATCACCTTCATTGAAAGCTAGGTCACTTTCTCCAAGGAGCTTAGACTCTTTAAAGGCACATGTAGTGTATCCCTTTTGCAACCAACGTCAAATTCTGTAGAACTTTGCAGGAATCATGAATATGTCACTGTTGTCACGATGTCCTATCTGTGAAATTTAAACGTTAGCAGTGTCCTATGCAAGGAAACCTGTTTTCTTGCTAGACTGTCACTTCACTGTCAGACACCATTGAGTGACTGACTGACTTCTTCATTAGACCGAAGTAGCAAATTAGCTGGATAGTTGGTCGGGATAATATCCCAAGATATCTCGGTCTAGTTTGCAAAATATCCCACTATTTCCCAACTAGCGGGATAGTTTGCGACCGTCTTCATTAGACCGAAGTACGGAGTCAAATATCCCGATCCTATCATCCACAACGATTTCCGGTTTTCCGTGTTTACTAGTACTTACAGTTGTACTAGCGCGCACACATGTGATCTATTACCGCTCAGCTTACCTACCATGCTTTTTGGATCCGACTCGTCATAATTGTCTACAAATTTTACTCGTCTAGTTTGTTTTTGTCTTTATTTTTTTGCTGTTTGCTGTTAGAATTCGCCGTTATACTTCGCTGTTCTGTTCGCAATGTCTCACTGGATTTTGGCTTAGAATTTAGCACTAACGGGACTAACCAAAACGGACGAGAATATTATTAGCTAGCACACAAGTCTAACCTGCACAGCGTAGCCGGTACTTGTTTACGTTTTACAGCGCGGGTAAAATCTTATATCCGCACGCTGGTCGTACAGTCGTTCGCTGAAGTGCGCATGCGTCAATCTCAAGATTATTTTTTGAGCTAGTTGGTGATGAGCGCGTATCTAGTGAAGACGCAAATTAAGCATCGGTCACATCCCACCGTGCATGTTTTTAGTCCGTACGGTTTTTGGGGAGGCCATGGCCGCCACGTTTTTCTGAAAACGTAGGGAGGGAGTCAGTTGGCAAAGGCAGGGAGGGAGTACCGGCAACGCGCGTCACACGCACTGTGTAAGTACGTAGCCCGCACGAAACGCCTGGCCGTGAACGGTTGCGTGCATCCTACGTTGCGCACGTGGTAAGTGCGTTGTACGTGCTTACAACGCGCTTACAACGTGCTTACAACGTGCTTACAACGTACGGTCTCCGTGCGGTTGCCACGTTATCGTACGGAGGCCGTACTTACAAGTGCTGCTCACGTACGGTGTCCTTACTCACTCTCATGTTGTAAGTGCGTGCACGTGCGATGAACTCTGCGTTATATAGGACGACATTCCGATGTTCTCCAGAAGTCCCAGCTGTTGCTGTCTCAAGATGCCGCCCATTCCACCGAAGAGACTATATACTATATCTAATGAGATTTGGTAATAACATAAATAAAATCAGCTGTAAAGGGTACAAGAACATTTGTCTGTACATCAATAACCAACTTCCTGTAGTGGTCAAAATTAACTGATAGAACAAGGGTCTGAAAATCAGGCTTTTAATTAAAAGAGTGCGCTCGCTAAATTAGATTTGAAAAATGTTCCAATATGAATAGATACATAATCAAGTGATTTAGAAATGGTGAAAAAACAAAGTGTGCAGATGAAAAATGTTCCAATATGAATAGATACATAATCAAGTGATTTAGAAATGGTGAAAAAACAAAGTGTGCAGATGAAAAATGTTCCAATATGGATAGATAAATATATCATCAAGTGATTTAGAAATTATGAAAAACCACAGAGTTTGCAGATCATATGAAAAATGTCTCAATATGTAGATTAGAAATGGTGAAAAACCAGAAATATGGATCTACATGTATGATCCAGGAAGCTTTCATTGTTCTTCTTGATGCAAATGTTTGTAATGATGTAACATTGTTAATAATGATCCTCTTTGAATTGAAACCATTTGTTTTTCTCAAATCAAATTGTAGATCCATATGTAATATAAACATGTGAGCAGTTTCCACTATATCCACTATGACTACATGTATGCCAGTGAAAGAGTTACGTTTGGCTAGGTGAAATTGCCACTCCCTTTTTCAAGTGCCCCCCACACCCCCCCCCCCCCCCCCTCTTATTGTCATTTTGTTTTGGATGCTTTTTATCCCCTCGCCTTCTAGGCACAGATGACTCCAAATACTTATATGTTTTCGGGTTGTCACTACATCAGGATGTAGTGAAGAAATGTGCATTTCTTATATAGTTTGAAGAGTCTTATTATGAGACTACCAGTGTCTTAATATGCCTACCAGCATATCTTGGAGGCTATTGTTTACTTTATGATTATACAGTCACAGAGACAGGAAGTTCTTTGTTCTTCTCAACCTATGTTCTGGGAGAAGCAAACTCCAGTCATTCTGAATGTCGAAGTGATGCAGTAAGGTCCGAATTACATAACATTGCAGCAGAAAGTTTTTAGTTATTTTGTGGAACAAACTACAGGCCCAATTCGATTGTTATTGTGGCTGCCTTCATAAATCTTTATATGAAGGAGTTTCGTCTAACAATAAAATCCAACTGTTGTTATTCACAAGGCACACCGATGAAAATTAACACTGGAAACAATTTGCTAAAGTCCAACCAACTTCTGTTTTATTCAGCAACTCGTAACTTCACTTTCATATCTTCGGTACAACCTGAAGGTTTACCGGAGATAGTAATTAACCTGAAGGTTGTACCGAAGATATGAAAGTGAAGTTACGAGTTGCTGAATAAAACAGAAGTTGGTTGGACTTTAGCAAATTGTTTCCAGTGTTAATTTTCATCGGTGTGCCTTGTGAATAACAACAGTTGGATTTTATTGTTAGACGAAACTCCTTCATATAAAGATTTATGAAGGCAGCCACACGGGTTGTCCGTCCATCCGTACGTCCCGTTCTCGTGATCGCGTTATCTGAAGAACCGATTGATGGATTCCTGCCCAACTTTGGTCCTGTATGTATCTTGCAGAGCCGATGAACTGATTAGATTTTGAGGTCACGAGGTCAAAGGTCAATGGTCACAGGGCTCATTATGTATGAAAAAACT
The DNA here is from genome assembly GCA_035222895.1 of Strongylocentrotus droebachiensis. Lineage (NCBI taxonomy): Eukaryota > Metazoa > Echinodermata > Echinoidea > Camarodonta > Strongylocentrotidae > Strongylocentrotus > Strongylocentrotus droebachiensis. The sequence goes on from JAVYIG010013422.1 coordinate 4,877, forward strand.
GCTCGTGATCGCGTTATCTGAAGAACCAATTGATGGATTCCTGCCAAACTTTGGTCATGTATGTATCTTGCAGAGGCGATGAACTGATTAGATTTTGGGGTCACGAGGTCAAAGGGCAAAGGTCACAGGGCTCATTATGTATGCAAAAACGGATCGTGATAGCGTTATCTGAAGAACCGATTGATGGATTCCGGCCAAACTTAGATCATGTATGTATCTTGCAGAGCCAATGAACTGATTAGATTTTGGGGTCACAAGGTCACAGGTCAAAGGTCACAGGGCTCATTATGTATGCAAAAACAGCTCGTGATCGCATTATCTGAAGAACCGATTGATGGATTCCTGCCAAACTTAGATCATGCAGAGCCAATGAACTGAGAAGATTTTGGGGTCATGAGGTCAAGGCCAAAGGTCATGCGGCTCATTATGTATGCAAAAATAGCTTGTGATCGCATTATCATTAGAACAGATTGATGGATTCCTGCCAAATTTTGATCATGTATGTATCCTGCAGAGCCAATGAACTGAGTAGATTCTTGGGTCATGAGGTCAAAGGTCAAAGGTCATGGGCTCATTATGTATGCAAAAATAGCTTGTGAAGGCATTCTCATTAGAACTGACAGATGGATTACTATTTAACTCAGGACATCTTGCAGAGCCAATGAACTGAGTAGATTCTCGGGTCATGAGGTCAAAGATCAAAGGGTCATATATGTATATGTGAAATTGCTTGTAATCACGATATTCTGAGAACCTGTTAAAGGTACTATGTCCCTTTTGCAGTCAACCTCAAATTCTGTAGAGCTTTGCAGGAATTATGAATATGTCATGTATGTTCTATCTGTGAAATTTAAACGTTAGCAGTGTCCTAATATTCAAATTATGCAAGGAAACCCGTTTACTTGCTAGACTTCACTGTCAGACACTATTGAGTGACTGACTGGCTTTTTTTTCTTCTTCGGTAATAACACACATAAAATGAGCTGTAAAGGGTACATGAGCATTTGTCTACATCAATAACCCCCTTCTTGTGATGGCCAAAATTTAACTGATTGAATCTTTGCGCAGCATGAAACGTATGACCATTTGGTACATTGGTCTGAAAATCAAGACTATTACTTATTGGCTCTATAGCTCATAAGTCGATTTGACGACTAATAGTTGTTATTTTCCCACTTGAAGACATTTTCAACTTTTTTAGGAAAGTTCTAAATTAGTATTATCTTTCAAATGCTGTTGGAATTTAAACTTTTTATTTTTGTTGGCCTGCAAATGGAACATAGTACCTTTAATGGATTACAATTGAACTTGAATTTGAAAAATTTCTTCTGTTTTGGTTTGTAAAATTGCTCTATGACGGAGGCATCATTTTCCATCTAGTTCCATCTAGTTTGTGTATTTTCTTGAACTCCAAGCAGAACTCAAAACTTTCTTCTATAGAAGAAGGTTTTGAAGAGAACTCTCTCAAGGATTTTTTTATTTATTTCAATTGTTTCAATTATTATTTATATAGGACACAAGGTAGATAAATAAAAACACCGGAGAAGTGAATATTCCACTGACGTTTCGGGCATAGCCCTTTATCGAAGTGATTCAAGCATGAACAACAATATACAAAATCAAAAATATATAGGCGACGCTTGGTAGTCAAGATGCAAAGGCGCGTGAGAGTACGCGAAAGAAGAGAAAAAGAGATAGAGAAACGTCACAAAGCTCAAAAGTTGGACCATTGTGACGTGAGAAAATAGGAGAAAATTAGAAATATAGGGAGCGTTAGAAGAGCGTATCTCCAGGGGAGATACGCGGAAAGCAAAAGAAAAAAAGAAAAATAAGCAATTGAAAAAGCATTATGACGTAATATAGATATTAAAGTTCAACAAAGTTCAGTGTGAGTTAGGGAAAGATCTGAAAGTGGCGTTCATCCCGTCCGGGTGGAGAGTGCCAAGTTTGAAGATTATCCTCTCCTCCATCAGCTTCCTTTCTTTCTCATCTCGGCAAGATTTCAGCACACATACTTGAAGGTCATCAGCATTATGATCTCCGATGTTGAAGTGGTGAGCTACAGGTAGTCCGGCTGTCTTCAGGCGTATGGAACGCAGATGCTCCGTGATTCTATCGGCTAGGCGTCTCTTTGTCTCCCCGATGTACACCATGGAACAGCGGGTACATGTCAATCCGTAAATGACATTAGTGGTGGTACATGTGAATTCTCCTCTGATATGCCAAGTTCCTCTGGGGCCCACCACATCATGGGATGAGACATGGTCGCAGGTCTTGCAACGAGGACGCTTACACCGAGTGGTACCAGGATTAGTGATGCTGTGGGGTATCTGACTGGGAAGTCTTGAGCAGACAAATTCGTTTTTGATGTTCTTCCCCCTCCGGTACGCCGTGATGAATGGGTTGGCCCCAAATACACTAAGAGTCGTCTAGTCAGCCCGGAGGATGTTGATGTTTTCACGTACGGCCTTAGCAATTCGCTGAGATGTATGGTTGTACGTGAGTACAAGAGGGGTGCGGGAATTAGAATCCTTACGTCTCTTAGTCAGAGCGTCATGTTGTGTGATTCGGCTAGCCTTCATCATTCCCCCTTCGACGATCTTGTCGGGATAGCCTCTGTCAGAGAAGAAAGTTCTCATCTCCTTCGCTCTTGACTTGAAATAAGTGTCGTCGCTGCAAATTCGTCTTAGTCTCAGAAATTGTGAAAAGGGGATGGCCTTCTTACATGATGGGGGATGACAAGAGTCGAACCTGAGATATGAATGCGAGTCCGTAGGTTTGTAGTGAATATCAGTCGCAAGAGTGTCACCCTCCACACTGACTGTAACATCGAGAAATGTTATAGACTCATCTGAGATGTCATGAGTGAAACGCAGTGATCGATGATAACTATTCACGTACTGGATGAACCTCTCTAGTTCGTCTCTAGTGCTCGTGAACACGCCTACGTAATCGTCGATGTAACGCTTCAGGAGAACCGGTTTAGGATGTTGATAATTCTGTAGCATTTGCTCCTCGATGTGCCCAACGAAGAGGCATGCATAAGCTGGTCCCATCTTGGTGCCCATGGCAACGCCCTTCTTCTGTGAGTAGCATTCACCGTCAAAGTTGAAAGACGACAAAGTGAGGACGAGCTCCGCCAATCTAAGTAGAGTAGCGTCGCTGGGTCTGTCTCTGCTTGGATAGCGTTGAAGGAAATGTTTGATAGCCTTCAAACCGTCATCTGTTGGAATGTTAGTATACAGTGACGAAACATCCATGGAGAAAAGTAGAAGTTGAAATCTTTGAAGAGCCGAATGGCATCTGATGAGTCCTTCACATAAGTAGGGAGCTTAGTGACCAGAGGGGAAATAATGCTGTCTAAATACTGGCTAATTAGCTCTGTAGGGCAGTTGATGGTGGAAACGATAGGACGTCCAGGATTATCAACTTTGTGGATCTTCGGGAGGAGATAGAAAGTAGCACATTGCGGGTTATCTTGGATGAGATTGGCAGCATTCGAGGGTAAAGCTCCTGCATGTATGAGTTCTTTAACGGTCCTAGAGATGTTGTCTTGTTGATCAGGAGTAGGATCGGTTTCCAGTCTTGAGTAAAACTCGTCGTTAGACAACTGTCGCATTGCTTCCTGAACATATAAATCACGTCTCTCCATACTACAATGGCTCCACCCTTGTCGGCAGATTTGATCACATACTCTTTGTTGTTGCGAAGCTGTTTGATAGTATGACGATCTTGGGGGGTAACATTAGCAGAAGCAGAGGTGTCCGACTTCAAGATGTTACCAATGTCAGTCCTACACTTAGTAATGAATACATCAAGAGATGGGTGTTTGCCTTCAAGTTCTGGAGGGTTCCAAGATGATCTACGTGGCTTTCAAAGCATCGAACGGATCAAGCTCATACTCTTGACCGTTGTCATTCTGAGTAACATCGTCATCTGATTCCTTGTAGAAATGAGCTTTAAGACGCAACCGACGTGCAAATTTCTCAAAGTCTCTACGTATCTCGAAATCATCAGTTCTTTCTGCTGTAGGAACGAAAGACAAACCTCGTTTGAGAACTGTAGTTTCCTCGTTCGTCAAAGGAAGATCAGAAGGTATGGTGACGACTAATCTATCATCATTGACAGTACCATGATGTTGTGGTCTGGCAATAGGCCTAAGATGCTCAACTTTCTTTCTTTTGTTAGAAACGAGGGATTCATAGTACTCACGGTTGGCTATGTGAATCAAATGTAGAGAGAGAGAGAGAGAGAGAGAGAGAAAGAGAGAGATAGAGGAAGACAGACAGATACATGTAGATATATATACAGGCATACCAACATACATGTATAGATGGATGGATAGATAGAAATAGATAGACAGACATACATATAGATATATACATGTAGATATGTGAGACGCACATGAAGGTCTACCATAAAAACTGTTATTACAATTTTTTAAAGTTTGAAGATAATTTTGCTGATTGGTCACCTTTGGAATTTCCTGAAGTTCAAGTTTCTTTTAATTTGTAGATCTATAACAAAATAGGTTTTACCCCTGATTTTTTGCAAATTTTCAAGTGAGATAGACAATTTTTTATATTTTTTTTGAAAAGGGGCTAAGTTATCTTCATTAAAAAAACAAATAGTTATCTGTAATAAGCCCACATTACCTAGCTGAGCTATAAATAGAAAGCATTTCCATTTAAACCCTTTGTGGTTTTAAGCTTGACAAGATAGAGTTCAACCTGGTGGCACGTTGTTGTACCATCGCTTTTATTTTTTTACTTTTAATTTGTCACTGCGAGTGCATTGTAAGCATTCTAGAAAAAAATCTAGAGGTCAACAGTCAAGGAGTATGAAGAAAATATAACATTTTCTTAGGCCTGAGTTGATATGGTTGCCCACCCTGGTCTACAACCACCTCGCTCAATTTGGGGTTTGACTTTTAGATGTAGGGAATTTCACAATTTGATTTTACCGGTACACTGATATTTTGCAATTGATACCTTTGTACAAGTACATGCAAACAAAGGTCTAAAGCGATATTATACAAATAATGCACTGATCCCTCCCTCTCTCTCTCTCTTGTTTTCATTAAATTATTTCCTAATATATTTCTTATTATATCTCATTATCCCTCTGCTCTCTCTTTCTCTCCCTCTCTCTCTCTCTCACACACACACACACATCCTTTCTTTCTCTCTCTCTCTTTCTTTCACACATACGCACACACACAGATATCCTATTTAGTTCAAGAATCTTTCCTTATGTCTCATTTCCTTGCCAAAAATGATGACATACAATTGAATTGAATTGAATCAAGGTTTTTTTTTAAAAACATGTGTCGCAGCCCAATGGCTGAATTGATCATGTGTACAAACAAAACACTCATTGGATATTTCAAACATAAAATACAGTTACAATTAATTTGACAATATTGAAATACATGTATATATAGTTAATTTGATAAGATTGCTTGGGCAGTAAAAATAAGAAAACAGAATATAACTTATACAGTAGGTTTGCGGTTGCACCATGTGTGTGAGAGAGAGAGAGGTTTGAGGAGTCCTGAACAGGACTCTGACTCGGTAATCTTTCTTGGAGGAGTGTAGTCCTGAAAAGGACTGTTTGTTATCTTTCTTGGCATATAGTTCTCAGGAGAACTATAGCGCTTGGAGAGGATGAGTGGCTCGACGTTTCGAACAGGTTTCGAACAGGTTGACTATCCTGACGACGGATAGTCAACCTGTTCGAAACGTCGAGCCACTCATCCTCTCCAAGCGCTATAGTTCTCCTGAGAACTATATGCCAAGAAAGATAACAAACAGTCCTTTTCAGGACTACACTGAGTGGCTCGACGTTTCGAACAGGTTTCGAACAGGTTGACTATCCTGATGACGGATAGTCAACCTGTTCGAAACGTCGAGCCACTCATCCTCTCCAAGCGCTATAGTTCTCCTGAGAACTATATGCCAAGAAAGATAACAAACAGTCCTTTTCAGGACTACACTCCTCCAAGAAAGATTACCGAGTCAGAGTCCTGTTCAGGACTCCTCAAACCTCTCTCTCTCTCACACACATGGTGCAACCGCAAACCTACTGTATATCTACATCACCATGCAAGCCGACACTTACAAGCAGCATCAGAATATAACTTGAAGTCAGGAAAACGGAGAGGAGAAACATGAAGAAAAAGTATAAGAGGAAGTTGTAGAAAATGCATGTACATCAAAAATATAAATAAACAAGAGGACTTTAGTATAAATAACATAAGAAAGAATTATTTTTTTAAGTTATGGGGGGGGGGGGAGGAAAAATAAAAGTCTACAATGAAGAACAGATTGAAACAACATTAGATGAGGAAAATAAATCAGAATTTTTTATCAAACAAAACTATGACTTGACGATCAGGCCGGCAGTACGAACAGTTTGATTCTTCACTAAAATAAAACTTGAACATTCTTCTACCTAAAGTTCTTCCTATGATTCAAAGTTACTTTTATTACAATGATGTCAAATGTAGTTTAAGAATGACTGAAGTACTCCATATTTACGTAAAACTTGATCATGCGCCAACAAAAACTGAGTGAGTGGCTTCCCCCGATACGCACTATTGGGATGCTACTTCTCACGCAAGGGCAAGGACTATCACATTCAACATGTTGGCCAAATATCTAGTGGATGTGTTACATTACTGGTCACAGTCCCTTGAGACTTAGTCTAATCTTATCAATTTACAATAAAATCTAGGCCCATTTACACGTATCCCAAACATTTTGAAAATCCTTGATTGTTTGGACTACCATGCACTACTGGCAAAAACATAAAAGTTTGCTCATACCAATCCTTTTTTTTTTAAAGGAATAGTGCGCATGCGCCACTTGTCGGTGCCCTGTATTCGTTAACATTGAAGCAAGGAAAGTCGCAAGAGCAAAAAATCAGTGAAACTTCAGCAAGCGTTTAAAAAAAAAACGCAATCCATAGCAACTACTTGCAAAACACCGGATGTGAGAAAAATCAATGATTTGGGGTTGCAGTGTAATACAGCTTCTGTTTAGTGCTTTTTTTTAGATGTTTAGTGCACGTACATGTAAGAGAAATCATAAACAAATATGAGAGTGTCCCATATATGTATAATATGCTTCTTTGTTGTCTATTTTGTTTTATGATACAGGTTCATGACAAGCATTCTTTCTTACAATCAGCTCAAATCTACAGTGGAGGGGGGGGGGGGAGTAATTAAGGTTGGGAAAGCTCTGAGGGCAGCGAGTCAACCCTCAGATTAAGTCTTGGTTTCATATCAATAGACGAGGGCCAAAAGAGAGGACTGGGTCAATTCAATTTTTAGAACAAAAATCTAATGAAGTTTTTAAAAAAATGCATTTTGAATTTGTAAGAACACAATTGGGAACTGTCTGGAAAATGGTCATGCGACAAGTGTAATATGATTAATGAATGAGTGGGCTGTTTGTAAACAAGATGATGGATAAGTTAGATTGTATGTGGGAAGATGTAATCCCTTTTTACATTTTTGAAAGGGTATTCCTATCAAAACAACAAAGTAACTAGAATATTCAAATCATCTGCCTTGAGTTGAAACCATAGTGTTTGTATTAGACATAACAAATGAAATAGCAGAATTAAAAGACAGATTTTTTTCTTCTGATATGTACACTGATAATACATGTGCTGCATCATGAAATAGCCTAATAAGAAATTAAATGTGCAGGTGTGTGAACCATTTTAATACATTGTGCTATATCTATATCAATATCATTTCAAATTGATTGCGTAACCAATATGTTTTCAAATTTGGCTCTTAGAACAAAGTATTATAGTTTTCTCTCTCCTGCATGCGTATAAATGATGGCACTTACATGTATAGGCAGAAAAATATCTTGACTAACGTTTGGAATGTTGTAAGTACTTAGATGTGATTATTATTCTTCCATTGAGAGTGCTATAGCAAAAGACATTTAAAAAAAAAAAAGTGAATTAAGAATTATACACAATGTATATATTTTGTATGCCATGCCGCCCCTTGCCCCCCCCCCCCCCCTTCAGTTATTGTGATAGAAAATGATGCTACATTGCATTCAAACAGCTACCTCTATGAGTCTATGTGGGTATTGTTAGGTGCTGAGAATCAGTGTATGGGTACACTCTTATTTCCACGGCGTCAAATTTCACTCTAAATGGCGTCAGCTGGGAGTCAACTCTATTCCTCGATTATGAAAATTACTTCAAAAACGAAAAGTATATTGCAAATTCGACTTGTAGAAATAATAAATTCACAAGAAAATGTTTTCAATTCAGAAATTTGTTTACTGAAAATGATATTTTTTCTGTATTTGTTTTTCTTTCCATGAGTGTCAGAAATGAAATATTGATTTGTTAGTTTTCTGTTAACTCAACATTTCAACAATACTTGTATCTTGAAAAGCCAATTTTATTTATGTTATACATGTAAATTACCTTGAATATATATTTGTTAATTTGTTTCAAATGAAAATCAATAAAATCCCTGTGGAGGGAAAAAATATGGAGAAAAAAAAAATTGATTCGGAATCCGTGTCACTTTAACTAGGAATAGAGTTGACTCCCAGCTGACGCCATTTAGAGTGAAATTTGACGCCGTGGAAATAAGAGTGTATTAAACATTAGGGCTCTTTAGTACCGGTAAGTGTTGGGGGGGGGGGGAGGGGTCATCACCCAGGCAACATAAAGGAAAGTGCTTTTGTTGCCATTTTGAACTCTTGATGTTTCTGTTTCTAAATTGATTGCATAAACAATCACTTAAAGTAATAGTTTGATCTAGTAACTTTCCTGAGATGCCTGCAGAGCAAGAAAGGCAGAACCAGATATGAGGTGATTAATTAGTAAATATGGGTATGAAGGTGCTGATTGTTTAGCCTTTGTAGTAATTAATAATTTAGTCGCCCCCTGGGCTTGACAGGTTACAGAACTGTTGTGAAATCAGTCAGCCATTGGGTTTGAGCTTGAAATATCTTTCCATTTTGATGTATATTCCCAGTGAGCTACTCCAATATTCTAAAAATAGAGTGGGCCTAATATTTGTGACTTTGCCTGCCATGGGCTATGTAGAATGCCAGGAATGGAGAAGTATATGTAGTTTGGAGTTTGATGTGCAGGAAGTTTGCCCCTTATTGAGATGATCAATGCCTCTGAATAGTCCCATTGCTAAGAGTAAGAGTTTGTGTCATCTTCACTATTCCCATAAATCATTCATATCATCAATATCCTTGAGGTAAATGATATCTGGTAGGGTGAGGAGACCGATTATATTAGCATGTTTTTCCATTGGATATCAACTTCAGAATACTGAATAGCTAACATGCCAAATGATTCTCAGTTTATTAGTAATGCCAAGGGGCTAGGGGGAGAGAGAGAGATAGAGAGATACCTATAGAGGGAGAGAAAACGAGGGAGGGGATATAGAGAAGGAGGGGTGTAGAGGGAGAGAGAGAGAGAGAGAAAGAGAGGGAGGGATGGAATAGAGAGAGAAAGAAAGGGAGGGGAGTAGAGAGAGAGAGAGAGAGAGAGAGAGAAGGAGGTAGAAGGAGAGAGAGATGGGATATGACAATTCCTGCAATATTTGGTAGAACAATGACAAACTGTTTGACTTTCTAACAGGCAACCATCAAAACAATCATATACGCCCCCCCCCCCCCCTTTTTTTTTCCTGGGGGGGGGGGGGGGGTCAATTCTTTTGTATACCTTGTGATATACTCTATTCCCGACTTATACATGTACCCTTTTATGAAGAGACAATTGTACTCATCCTCATATTCAACATACAGCATGAGATGAAATAACCTAAAAATCAATGAACTCTCTGTCTTGTGTTATTATCATTTCAGAGAAAGATTGCAGGAATAGTTTTGATATAATCTTTATCTTGTGTTAAAACCATTTCAGATTAATAAAGACTGTTTTGTGACAACCAATGTACCTTTTTTTGTAACTCTCTGTCTTGTGTAAACATCATTTTTGATGGAGGCTGCATCTGTGGTTTTGACCGATTTTACTCTCTATTTTGTGTTAACATGATCATTTTGGATGAAGGCAGTGTTGCTTGATATGACCTACTTTCTCTTTCATATCAGATGAAAACTGTATCAATAGTTTCATCCTTCTTTTATTTAACTCTTACTGTACCAAGGGGTTTTTCTTCTTTCCAGATTTTACCTACATGTAACATAAACAATGCTTTCTTTTCAAATACCTGCATATCATTAACCATGTATCGGTACATGTTGTGTACAAAAGTTGTAGGAAGTTTATTAATACCCTTCAGATGATAAACAGTATTGTGACATACAGTGTGTTTCTGGGGTCCTTTATGTCTGAGTTCTTCATTTCTTTACTAAATTGTTTAACATTAGAGGGTCCTTAAAAAGTTCAATTTCCTCCATAGATACATGTAGCATATAGCTTTCAACTATTAGTTTTAAAGAAGTTTGACCATTGATATGCAATTTATCACCACATACGTGTAAATATTTCTGAATGGAGCAATACCCCGGTATGTGATTGAAAATATCCATTGTATTTGTCACATGAGTATAGAAAGAGTTAATTCTAATCATTCTGTATCTTGTTTAACCTGATTTCAGATGAAAGCTGTATTGATAGTTTCACTGATCCATCCAACTCCCTTGGTGAGAGTATGAGAGTAGGAGGAGGAGGCTGTACTGCTGATGGTGTATGTCTACCCTGTAAGGTCTGTGGTGATAAATCATCAGGATTTCACTATGGTGTCATGGCATGCGAGGGATACAAGGTATTTTAATACATTCATGCGCTCATCAAAAAAGGCTGAATCTGAATTTTTAGCAAATTTTTAAATTTTATATTTAATCAAAGGATCTAGAAATATAATGTAGAGAAGTTATACCCTAACAATAATGCAAAAGAGTCTAATGCTCTAGATGGTGTATTGACCAAAATATTTTGTGTAGATGAAATCAAGAAAATCAAAGTTTACAACAAGTATTTCATGAAATGCTATCTGCTAGCAGAAGTTGTTAGTTACCATACTGAGCTACCGTGCCTCCTTCATCTCCTCTTGAGATGTATAAAGCAACATGGACATGTAATTAATTCATTTTTTATCACAGTACTTCTGAATTAGTGCGAGCTCAATTGCTTGCTGCCCATAAATGTGGAAACTTTGACATCTTTGGTGACTATCAGCATCTAATGGTAGTAGGCTGGAGTGCAATTATCTCATACTCTTTTGACAGTTTTGATGGAATATGAACTAAGTAGGTAGTGCTGATTCAACATCATATCCCCTTTCCTACTGTGGTTTTATCTGGTATAAGTATAGAGTTCATATGTTACAATAGTTTGTCTGAACTAGGCATTTGGTACTCATCTTGAACTTTTATCACATACCCCTTTTGTACTTTTATGTTCCATTGAATTTAATGTAATTGAAATTCTCATCATCAGTACAATGTGATAAACATATGATCAGTACTGTGAATAATACAGAAAATACATGCAGTAGGAGGTGAAAACCAAGAAAGCAAGGGTTTTGTTGGTAATTTCCATCAAAAGTACAGACAAATTACCATGGAAACATGATTATACATATATATAAATATATTTCTTGCATCTGAATAAGGAACTGATTGTGGAAAAGGAAATACAGTAGATGGAGAAAAACTGAGAAGAACGCTAGGCATTGCAGTATAAGTTAATGTGAATTACATGTTATGTAAATTGTGTACTGTATTATCATTTTGAGATTTCTGTACCAAGAGGTATCTGTGATGAAAACAAATTTAAGTATACAGTGTTCATGTACTAGAATAGACAGCACTACAATAGGCAGTATACATCTTATCGAAAACCAGATGACAAAATTATCCTGAGGAGTACAATAGAGTGTGTCTGATTTTCTCAATGTTAGGGTTTCTTTCGGAGAAGTATTCAGAAGAGTACAAATGTCACTTTTCAGGCAACTGTCCCATTGAGAGGGTTAATCGCAATCGATGTCAGCATTGCCGATTCAGAAAGTGTCTTGCAGTAGGAATGTCCAAAGAATGTGAGTATACATTTATCTGCCAAGAGGCCTGTCCTCATCAGCTCGAGATTGCCAAATAACCTGCTACCGGTATTTTAACTATCCCGACCGCAAATTATCCAGCTAATTCACGTCTTCATCAGCCGGCAGTTAGAATTAGCTGGATATTTGGTCGAGATAATCATCCAAAGACATCTTGGGCTAGTTCGCAAAATATCCCTCTATATGTCCGGTGCGTTTTCACCAGCCCGAAGACTCGCAACTATGCGCAAAACGCTGAGGAAAATATCTAGAGCTTGAGTTTCAGGTTTCGAGGTCGAGTCTCGAGCTGATGGAAATAAGAATTGTAACTTTGAGCTTATTTCCCAAATCAGAAATAGCGGGCTATTTGGCAATCTCGAGCTGATGGAGACATACCTACACTGTACTGCTATAGGTAATATACAGGTCACTCCCCACATCTCAAGTAATCTATAAGCCAATATTTTTTTATGTATGATTTACAATGTAAGGACAAATTTGCAAGCTGTTAAATTCATGTAAAGCTATTACAACTACCAATTATATGCTTTTCAATAATTATTCTATTTTCGTTGATAATGAACTTGGTATCACAGAAATAAATGAAAATGATCTTTCAAAGTGCCCCATTCTGATCAGGGTGGTGTCATACTGTGTTGCATGACCTGGTTATAGAGTACAGCTTCCCCTGAAGCCATGTAATTTTATGAATATATATCAAGAAATAGTTTTGAAAAGGGAAGTAACACAAGGGTGAGTCATGCTGGTAGAACTGAAGAAGGAAAGGACATCTATACTGGAGGATATATCGTCACAAACATGAAATAAGTAAATAATACAAATCGACTTTCAGAGATTCCTTTACATATTGAAGCAACATCCCATTATTTTCAGGCTGTATACATCAGTACCCAACAGTGTGAAATTAAAAAGGCTTTCTAGATGATTTAATCACAGAATGTGGAGCAACAGGATATGAAATGCTGAAACGGATGGCTCAAGACTGAGGTACCTTGGAGAGACACTTGATATAGAATTCTGATAAAATGACAGATCACTATTGATGATGATTACATTGGTACATATCTAACTAAATATCACCTCTTGTAACATTTGTTACGAGATGACCGGTCTGATGCCAAATGTTATAATTGTATTGACTTCATGCAGCGGTGAGGATTGGAAGGTACTCCAAGCGAGTCAAGCAGAGTAATCTAGATGAGATCCGCAAATTGGCAACGCGGCCTGAAACGGCAGAGGAACGAGAGGCCCGTGAGAGACATGAGATGGAGATCTACACAATGAGTCAGACTATCTTACAAGCCAAGGAAGCTACTTGTCTCTACGATAATAAGATGATGCAGACTTTACTTGATAGACGGTCAGAACTCTTGGTAAGATGATTAAATGTCATACTATGGAGAGTTGCGATTGATCGCAACTTATCTGCGATTGATATCAATCGTAACTATGGACATAAGAGATAAGAGATTGAAAACTTGCAATTGATTAGAGGACTTACGATTGATTTGGATCAATCACAACTCTTTATAAGACGGGGCCCATGATTGTTATCTTTCCAATGCAAGTTATTCACGGGTTTTGTGGTTCTAGATTTTGTGTTGGAGCAAATAAAACGTGTTTGATTCTGAGATAATTGATCGACTTGTTTTGAATCACTTTTATTTATGTTTTCAATGATTTGATGTATTTGGTGGGAGAGTGGTTGTAACTTGAATGTTTAATCACCCCGACGTAACGCTATGTTCTATTTTGCAGGAGAGATTAGAAAGCAGTGATACCCCAGTGGTTCCAGAGTCCTTCATATCTGACCTGACTGAAGAACAGAAGAAGAATAGCAAGCTGTTTGCTTGGAAGGTATTCCTTGAGGCTATATCACCCTGCATCCGTAGAATAGTGGAGTTTGCAAAGTGCCTTCCGGGCTTCATGAAGATACCTCAGGTACAATCAGAAACTTGATTCATCTAGATCAACTCCTGATAACATCAAACAGGTTGAATAGGGGTGCGTTCAAGCGACACTTTTTCATCCTAGAAACACGGTTTTCAAAGACGTTTAGTTTATGAAAAACACGGTTACGTTCAAGCGATTTCCGTAGGTCGTAAAAATAAAAGTGTTAACAAAATGCAAACATGAAACGCTGAAAAAAAGTGTTGCGTTTTGTACCGGATTCTGCAGAATCACGGTCGCTAAAAATCGCTTGAACGAACGGAGATCTCAATCATGATTCTATAACGTCATTATCCTGGCCTGCTTCCGATTTGGCCGACAGTCGACCGTAATAAATTCAGAAAGCAAGCGGCGAAGTTGACTTATACGTCCTAGGTCGAACTGCACTGTTTGTGATTCTAGCTTCACAAAATCACTTGAATGCACCCTAGGAGTAATCACTGTGAATAAGAATATTAATGGTAAAGCATTTTGTCATCTTCTCTCCCAGAATTTATGCAGACCCTTTTTATGTCATGAATAGAGAAATCAAATGGCAAAAAATGAGTTTAAATCATTTTCCTAATTTTGTTTGTATTCATCCCGATGTTTCTATTCAATCGTGTTTTGTTGTTCTAGAATTTCATTTGTACATTTATTTATAGAATTATGGTGATTTGTATGGTTTTTAGACATTGACTTTTGGTGCTCCATAAGTTGCAGGACTGACTGTTCGCACTAAGTGGCGGTTTAAACCTGGACGCTAGTACTGAAATTGTGATGTTCATTGTGATGGTGGTCAAAGGTCATTGTCATAACAGTGTGAAGATATCGCAGAAAATATCTTGTTACCATGATAACCAGATAATCTAAAGCAAACTGGGCTTAAATGTGAAAATGTCAACTGAAAAGAGTTTGGGTTCATAAGTCAGATATCAAAGTCATTGTGGAGATGCAATGTTAAAGATAAAGTTGAGTTCTGGTCATGCGATTACATTGTGAAAGAAACGGTGTGGAATCGATCAGAAAAAGTTGATCATGTAGCATATAAGTATTGGTGTGTACTGTAAGTTTCTGGAATCATCAAAATGATAAGAAATTTGGCCCAGTCTTGAAAAAGTAACAAGCTCTACACACAGACAGATTTATCTGGGACTACACAAGCAACCTGGCATAAGATTAAGCTGTTACATGTCATATTTAGAATATGAAGGCATTTAAGAGCCATGCTTTTCAGGGAAAACCAATTCTCTGATGTTCTGCCACTCTTGCATAATAACAATGATAACGCTCACAAATTATTGTTCACCTCTCCCCAGAACTTGACTTTCTCTTTAACTGTCGAGTAAATTATTTTATAAATTACAAAGTGACTTTAATCAGCAGGTACAATATGTCAACTCGTCAATCTGAGAAACTTTCATCTTCACCATTATCATGATTATCCTATTGTCATTGTGATCACCTCAAATTATTGTCACTGTCTTTATCATCACAATTTCATTTATCATCATCATTGTCATCATCATCACCATCATCATCATCACCATCATCATCATCATCACCATCATCACCATCGTCATCATCACCATCGTCATCATCATCATCATCACCATTATCATCACCATCATCATCATCACCATTGTCATCACCATCGTCATCACCACCATCATCATCACCATCACCATCATCATCATCACCATCATCATCATCATCACCATGATCATCACCATCGTCATCACCATCATCATCATCACCATTATCATCACCATCGTCATCATCACCATCACCATCATCATCATCATCACCATCATCATCATCATCATCACCATCATCATCACCATCGTCATCACCATCATCACCACCATCGTCACCATCATCATCATCATCATCACCATCATCATCACCATCGTCATCACCATCATCACCACCATCGTCACCATCATCATCATCACCATCATCAACAGCATCGTCACCACCATCATCACCATCGTCATCATCATCACCATCATCATCACGATCAACACCATCATCGTCATCATCGTCATCACCATCATCATCATCACCATCATCATCACCATTATCATCATCATTATTTTCAGGTGGGCTGTATATAATACAGACCACCTTATATTTTTGTTAAAATCGCCTTTATTTATTTATTTATTTATTTATTTTTCTTAATAATTCGACCCACTTTTTTGTGTGCAAGATAATTTAAAAATGGCTCAAGCAAATGTCTTTAAATTTGGCACACGTATTTATAGGCATATGAACAAAGCACAGCAACGTTTTCAACCTTGACCTTGACTGATGACGTCATCTAGGCGCCATTTTGTGAATTTTTTTGAAAATTTACTCATGATCATATTTTCATAACGGTAAATCATTTTTCATTCATATTCAACATGATCAAGGTCAATATCCGTCCGGTCAATTTCGGGTCAAAAAACGCGCGCCTCTGCGTACGTCCGCGCGTCAGTGCGCGCGCAAAATTTTTAAAATGCTCAAAATCGTCTAAAATTTATTTTGCATACGTTTCAGGTCATATTAAGCATTTTATAAAAAATCGCGCGTACGAGCATGCGCGCGCGTTTTCGCGCGTAACACCATTACAAAACATAGAATCGCCATTTTTTTTTCTTTCATGATATTTCTCATATTTTTTCAAGGAATTTGATACCATGTTTATCTCTTTATGACCATTATTAACAAGATGAGCGTAAATTCAAGATAAATGTCAGTGCGCGCGAGCTCTTGTAATACATAACATACATGGGCAAAAAAATGCCTATACACAATCCATTATAGCTCATTGGGATGCACCTGGACCCCAATTCTGTTTTAATATTTGAAAAGAGTATGAGTCAGAAATATGATTTCATGTCTCATTTGGCCATTAAGTGTATCGTGACATCATCTTAATGGCCTTGGAACTCAAAATACGAATTTGCATATTATGACGTCAGCATATTTATGGAAAATTGATTGTATCTCTGGATATATTGATTGATTTTCTTCAAAATTTCAATATGTTGTAGCTAAGATAATTCTCTACAAGTTAAAAAAAAAACTTTTTCATTTTGATGACGTCATCAGAGTGAAAATTTTGATTAAAGGCCTCATGTCAGAAATTTCATAATTTGCGTGTTATGACTATAGAAGGTGAATTTCGTTCACGTAATGAATCTACATGATAGTGTTTTTTAAGAATTTTCAAGCAGTATCTCGCTTAATTTTGCTCTATTTTGTTTTCAAATTTAAGTTGACCAGCCCACCTATACTTGTTCCAAACAAGTATTATGTCTAGTTATTATTATAGTTTTATTTTAACAGGGTGGTCTCATTCAAGTTCATTTCTGAACCTGCTCTCCCAGAGAGCCCTGCATTCACATAAAAAACATGTACAATAATAACATGAATTCAAAACATACATACAAAGGTAAAATATACATGGTATATACAATAATTAAACATAGGTAACGAAAAACACGCATTAACAATTATAAGGAAAAAGAATACAACTATCAAATTGAGAAAAGTAGATGAATGAAATGTAATAAATAATCATCATCATCATCATCATTGTCATCATCACCATCATCATCATCATCGTCATCATCACCATTACAATTGGAATAATAATGCTACCACTATGACACTTATCCGAACTATCTCATTCTTTCTATTTTTCTTGTGCGTCTCAGAATAGAACAGTCTAGATAGACGTCTCTATATAAATGCCTATTATTATTATTATTATTATTATTACCCTTTTCTTGTAGTGTGATCAGATGCAACTTCTGAAGCAATCTTACTTTGAAGTTTGGATGATTCAGATCAGTCCTCTAATCTCTACCACCGATCGTAGCCTCATCCTCAGTAACAACACACTCATCGATGCTCGTCTCATGGATGACATGGAACAGGACAATCTCTGGAGGCATATTCTGGAGTTCACCTCTGCTCTCAATAAGCTCAATCTTAACGAGATGGAGATGTCCCTATTCATTGCATCCACTATCATTAATCCAGGTTTGTATTTAGTGTGTTGACTATGTGTTCCATGTAATGACTGCTCTGCAGGGCCCTGTATTATAAGGAGTTATGATTGATTCACATCAATCAAAACTCAAAATGTAGGAGGTGAGATAAATTTGAAGTTGCGATTAATTGTGTGTATTGGGTTTTTACAGACGTTTATCAATCAGATATAATTATTTGCGTCTGGGGACCGACCTTTAAATGTCACCATCCGAAAGATGTGACTCAGTTTCAAACCTGCGTCCTCGGCTGAATCAGTTTGTAACTTCCATTGTTAGCTGGATTACAGGCGCACGCCACAACGCCCAGTTAACGCCCAGATTGGATCAATGGTAACTCTTTATAAAACGGGGCCCTGTTGTGGTATCAAAGCAAAATGTACATTTAGTGGCAGAAAAGAAACTTTGGTTCTAATCAAGTATTATTTGTATGAAGGGCTTTGTGCAGACCAGAAAAGAATCGGTGTGTTTTACGTTTTGTGCAAAAGTACATCGATGACATGCATTTTTGTCTTGCCTGCGTAGCAAAAAGCGAGACATAGGCGCCGCTTTAGCATATTTTCAAAATTGTTTCTTCAAATTCCATGAAACTTGTACCCAAGGGTTTATCAAGTATCACAAATCATATGACACAAATTCCAGGTCACAAGGTCAAAGGTCATTTTCGGTCAGTAGACTTGGATTATGTTTTCACAACTTAATATGAGAATTACTTAATCAATGTTTTTTATTAATTTGTTCATATTTCATTCAAGTTATCAATCGTGGTACAATTAATAGTAAATAATTTTTCTGGTTCATTCTTAGTCAATATTCGCTTCAAAATGCTGAATATATTCAGGGGATTTCATTTTTTAGGGGCCTGCTAATAGGCCACCCTGCCTATAAATAATGTTCCATCATATCGAATTGCGTAATGCAGGCGAGGCCGCCGAGAGCGTTTCCCTTGTTAGAATAATACATGCATGTCATGGGTTTGGAAAAAGTATGCGAAAGCTTATTTTCAATTGTGCCTATTCATGAACTTCCCCTTTTCTTACCATGTTTTCAGATCGTGCTGGTCTCCGTATGAAGACCGAGCTTGATCCCCAGTCAGAGCTCATCATGGAATGTCTACGACGGGAGCTGAGCCGTAAGGACCCTCGAGACACCAGACGTTTCTTCCACCTGGTTACGAAGATGCAGCTGCTGCGCTCAACCTCCATGCTCCAGGCCGAGTCTTTGCTTGGGTTCCGTCTAGAGCATGACACCATCCCAGTCCCTCCTCTCCTGGTTGAACTCAATGGCCCGAATTCACAAAGCAAGGTTTGAGCTCAAACCTTGCTTTGTGAATTTGGGCCAACGACTCTATAGGGGATCCACCTAAACCAGACATACATGATCTATGTAGTGGGATCTTCAATGATTCAAATGGAAATGTGTAAGGCTCTACTCACACACACACTTTGCCTCTTTCAAACTGTCTTCTCTACTTCTTTCCACCTCCTGCCATATTCAGAGATTCAACTGCAAATGTTTAACCTGCTACTAATTTTCCTCTTGTTACTTTCAACCTGTCCTTCTTTTTACTCTGTATTTTATGAAAGGATATTCACACAAATATAGAGTGGCATCATGAATGGGTGAAATGGTAATGTGTAAGGCTCTGCTTAATTTGATCTTGCCATATTCGATCCATGTTTTTGTTTACTCAATATTCTTCTTCTTCTTGATGTACACAAACATACATGTATGCAGTGTTGTCCTGAGCATTTGGAACAGAAAAGGCTTTCTTACTTTGTCTTGATGTCATTCTATTTCATTATCTGACATGATAAACTGCTTCTCTGGATGTCTTTATCCCTCAGAAAAATGTGTATCTGATTTTCAGAGAAAAAAACATATTAATTGCATCTTGAAATTTTCCTTCATTTCTATCTCCTTTAAAAAAGAACAGCCCTCTATAAAGATTTAGTTTTTCCTGCTTATTTCTCGAACAGAAATAAAAGATGTCAAGACATTTGGGAGAAGCTTCCTCTTCCAAAGCTCATCAAAGGGGGCGGGCTTTTCCATCCTCCCAAGTCTGTGTGTGGGGTTCGTACCAACCTCATGCCCTCCACACCTAAAGAGGAACAAGGTGAAAGGTCAAGCTGTGCGGCATCCAATGGTTTCAATCAAGATTACTGAACCTCACTCTCTGGGTTCCATGTGACATTTATAGCACACAACAAACGGGTATTTCCCTTGTATTTTCAGAAGTTAAGGGCAAAAGGAGGATTATGTCATCTTGTTTTGTATACTTCATGTAAATCACTTCTTATTTTTGTAACGCACATTATACATTAGAATTGGTCAGAATATTGCATGAATTATATAGTGGTCTTGTTTTAGAAATACTATTCATGGTACATCAAGCAAATGCTGTGTGTTGGTAATCAGCTTATTTACTCATACCTCCATGATTACATCAGCCAATAGATTATTGTCAACACTTGTTGAGATGCTATCGAGGAGGTATGCAGATTGACCTGTAAATGCCAGTAGGTATTGAGAGTAACCCATTTAATGAATTGGTGTAGATACAGTCATAAAAGTGCTTCATGATTTGAGAAGAATTCTACTTCAGTTAAAGTCTACAGCAAGGCTAAAGCAAGGAAGTCATCTATAGAACCTGTAGAAGGCATGTACAAAATACCAATGATAAAACTTATATGGGCTTTAGAATTTGGTTGTACTTCAATAAATATAGTCTCCAATGATTGACTCATGTAGGTTGTGTAATGACATTGCTTGTACTGTAAGCATGTTTCAAAATACATTCCAAATACCCCCTCCTTGTTTACTAACACGACTGTTAACAACAATTTCATAATTCTCCAAATGATAAAGGGATAAATATTTACTTGATTTAAATCAGGGCCCGTCTTATAAAGAGTTGTGATTGATCCAAATCAATTGCAAGTCCTCTAATCAATCGCAAGTTTGCAGTCTCCTAGCTCTTATCTACATAGCTGCGATCGATATCAATCACAAATAAATTGCAATTAATCGCAACTGTTTATAAGACGGGGCCCAAGTCTCAGTTAGACCAATAATTGACAAATTTAAGTCAATGGTGTTGATGAATACTGATAGAAATGATTATTGACATGATGTACATGACAAAGCCTTTTCAGTCATTATGTGGAAGATGTGACAGAGGGTAGATTCAAACCGAGATAGACAGGACAGAGATGCCATAACTGTTCATCTCAACAAGATTTGACTCATTTCTTGAGCAAATTGTTGTGAAGGTTATTACCTTAACAACCATGAATAGTCCCTAGGAAGTAAAGAGTGTGTAAAGTGGTGCGTGATTCCAATGAATGGGATGATGATACACTCTAATGCACTTTGATCGGTCACTTTTATATTGAAAAGTGTAGTATAAAGATTTGTTGAATAGATTAGACATGGCTTTTAGCACTATGCTTGGGAAGAATCCTATTTGGTAGTGAATTTGATTCAGAAATTACAGCTACAAAACTAGCCAATATTTGTGTAGAACTTTATTATAACCTGCCTATATTGATTATATACATTAACCTGAAATATTTGTTGTTTGCCATCACTTTTTCTTCACCTTTGTTCAATTATTTAGTGGGAAAAACTGTTTCACAGCAGTCTAAATATAGGCAATTGTGAATGCATTTTTGAATATGGAATGCAAACTTACACTTTCTTGTTATTTCTCTTCATCTTGTGTGCAAGTTTAATGTTAAAATGCCTGGGTAAAGGTATTATTTTACTGTAATAATTGACTTCTAGATCTAGATGATCTTTTTTTATTTCTTTCCAGAAGGTAAAACCTTTAGGATTGGCTTTGATATTGAGTTACTATTAGGTACATGTAGCTATTGTGTTTTCTTTTGAATAACATTGTAGAATACAATATATCTTGTTTTAGAATAGTTGTCTTCAGAATGATTGGGATTTCTGGTAAACACAATGGAAGTAATCTATTTTTAGGAGGTAGATAGTTGGTGCATACTGCATACAGGTACTTACATGTATGAACATTCATTTTGCAGCAAGGGCATTAAAAATCATTCTACTGCATTAGCATTTTATGAAATGCATCAATTTTAGAAACTATTCATAAACCCTATGAATTCCACATAATATCTGAACAGAAAACACAGTCAAGATTATTAGCGAATTTGAATTCATGCCTATGCGAGTACTCTGAGAATGAAAATGTTTAAATGCAAAAAAGCATGATAATCTTGATTAGCAATGGGCATTTGGATTTTTATATAATTTATATGTATATTCATACAGGTTCATTCAAAACTTTCATCCTATCTAGTTAAGAATGTAAGAATGAATTAAAAATATAATAGCTGCACATTGAAAGACCCTATCAGGGATTTACAAGCCCTCAAAAGCTTACATGTAGATGCACTGCATGTTTATGTAAGGTCATATTTGAAATATATATATATATATATATATGAATCGTTTATCTTTAATGAACTGAAATTAAAAGTGACAACTCATGGTACACTGTAGTCCAGTATACAATTAAGAAAAATTACATGAGATCTGAAATATATACATGTACCTTTATCTCTTAAAAATTTAATCTAACGAGCTGAAACCAATACTATATATAGTATAGTATATATAATAATTTTATTCTATTTCATGATTATAAATTGGCCTTCAATGAAACATATTCGTTTATTTTTATGGGTACATATATAGTATATTTGTGCTCCTTGAACAATTGGGTTTGCAAGCAATATTGATACCTTCACTAGCAATGAGCAATCGGCCTTCACTGAATGGCTGAGAGCTCATAGCTTCTTATTCTACAATACCAGTAATACTTCAATGCTTCAGTGCACATCATTCATTCATACATACATATACATGTATACGTTTTAGTATAATAATCACCAAAACATGTTTGCTCTTAGTGTACTAAAGGCTTCCCGTGTTGCTATATTGTCTTCAAATTATGAGCTTGGAAAATTACATCTACAACTCTCATTTAAACTCTCATAAGAACAACTTGTTGAGTAGACACGTCAAAGCATGTGTATGCACTTAAGATGCGCAGAGCCATGTTAGACATGAATTCCATCTTATATGTTAATGACATCCTTCATTTTCTTCATATTCCTTATCAGTTAACCTGTAAAATGCAATGTAAATTCTTTTACTTTTAGGTTGATTTTATACATGCTACATTCTAGCTATATATAAGTTATTTTTCCAGATGTTTGGCTCACTTAAATTTATATCTCCTCCATGTATTTTGCCTCTATTGGCAGGGAGGTGGGGCAGTAGAGGGAGCCACATACACCTCTATTGGCAGGGAGGTGGGGCAGTAGAGGGAGCCATATACACCTCTATTGGCAGGGAGGTGGGGCAGTAGAGGGAGCCACATACACCTCTATTGGCAGGAGGTGGGGCAGTAGAGGGAGCCACATACACCTCAATTGGCAGGGAGGTGGGGCAGTAGAGGGAGCCACATACACCTCTATTGGCAGGAGGTGGGGCAGTAGAGGGAGCCACATACACCTCAATTGGCAGGGAGGTGGGACAGTAGAGGGAGCCACATACATAAAGGGACACTACTCTATTGGCAGGGAGGTGGGGCAGTAGAGGGAGCCACATACGCCACAATTGACAGGGAGGTGGGGCAGTAGAGGGAGCCATATACACCTCAATTATTGTACAATTTCACATTAAAAAAAAATGTTTTGAGTAGTTCAGATTATGTGATATGTTTTAATTGTATTGCATGAAAGCTTGTTGCTATGAGGACTGCCATTGTTTAAGCTTCTATATTAATGACATGATAGTTTGTTGTTTGTAAGTATACTGCATGTAGAAGGATAGATTATGTTGTATTCTTGTCATGAATCCCATACTTAAAACAGGGTATTCTTTGATAGTACGTGCCTTGGTTTGGTTTACTGAGTGAAATGGGATTTGTTTATGCAAGGGTCATTTTAAGTGGAACCAGTACTTTATCATGTGTGTTGTTTAGAGCCCCCACCCATCCCCTTTATCAATAGTTGTCTATAAAGACAGGCCAATGCTGTTGTATAAGAATCATTGTGCTAATGTTTGAAATTCACATGGTAAGACTCAGTTAAAGGATATTTTACTTTACCCCCCCCCCCCCCCCTCTCTCTCTGGGAGAAAAGTACATCTTATATCTTACTCAGTTAATTATTGAGAAGCAGTGAGTACTTTCCATCCCAATGAAGGCGCAGTGCTCATAATTAAAATTTTAAAAATATTACAACATTCATTTAAATTGTGGTTTTAAAAAAATGGTACATTCCACAATATGGATTGAATTAAGTACTGGTTCTTGACAGTTATATCATTACATGCATTGGTGTTTAAGATGCAAAGAAACTATTTTTGCTACTCTAGTTTTAAGAGAATATTGTCAAATATACATACAATTTGTATCTTTAAAAGAAAAAGATTTTATGTTGCAAGTGTTTAAAACAGATGTTTTATAACTCACCATTTTTATTGTACCAAGTAAGTGTACATAATGGCCCGAATTCACAACGGAGGTCTGAGGACAGACCCGGTTTGATCAGACCAAGGTTTATACAGACCTTGGTCTGAGCTCAAACCTGGTTTATTTTCAAACCCATTCCACAAAGGAAGGTTTGTATAAACTTCGGTCTGTAATCCCCAAACCTCGGACCAAGGTTTGTAAAACTAGTCTCAGCCATAGGGTTTCTAACATAATTTTTATGGGCTAGGGTTTAAATGTTAAGAATTGACAAAACTGTTAAACTAAGCATTGTTAGTACGATCCGGACATCTTAATGAGCAATCTTGAAAAGATGATGGTTAGAACATCTCTGAAATAAACTTTTGAATTGCATTTTCATGAATTAATCGAACCAAACTGGCGCGCCGATGCAGAAAGTGCCCCACGTACTCACATTTGTGTGGTGCTGGTGAAGCACTCAATCTGACCCAGAACAAATTGACATCGGCACCTGAAAACCTTCGTTAGATTAATACATCTAAGGTTGTCAAGGGCTCTTCTAAATTAACTGTAAGAGCCTTATTGTTTTGGGGGGTACAAATTCTTATCAATAAAATCACCTAACAATAATAATAATAATGATTTAATATGAATTAAGTTTTTATTGTGATTAATATATTAATTCATTTGATTGCAATTGTTAATTACTATAGATCTATATAGTTATTTTGTTAGAATTAATGGTCAATCAATTATTATTTTAACTAGTTCCCCGTTTGTTTCCCCAACTGGCTATTTTTTCACATCAAAATTGTAACTGGTAAATGATTTGTTTCCATATAATATTAATTTTTAAAAAATTCCTCTATGCTGGCCATCTTTTCTTTCTCTCTCCCTCCCTGTCCCTTTCTCTGTCCCCGTCCCTCCTCTGCCTCCCTTTCTCTCTCTATTAATTCTTTTTCTTTCTCCCCTCTCTCTCTATTCATCTTTCTCTCTCTCCCTCCCTGTCTCTTTCTCTGTCCCCGTCCCTCCTCTCTCTTTCTACCCATTTTTGTTCTCTCTCTCTATTAATTCTTTTTCTTTCTCCCCCCTCTCTCTCTCTCTCTCCCTCCCTTTCTCTCTCTATTAATTTTTTTCTTTGTCCCCTCTCTCTCTCTATTCAACTTTCTCTCTCTCTCTCTTTTTTCTTTTTTTGCAATGAAACACATAATGCAAAACCATGCAAACTGCACACATCTGCACCCCCCCCCCAAAAAAAAGGGAGAAAGAGAGAGAGATAATCTGACACATATCTATTTCAGTTATCTTTGTTAATATATGAAAGCAAGAATATTGTATTTGTATTTTCATGTTTTACATAAATAATTGAGCATACAACACAATAGTAATCTACCGTTTGTTCAAACAATGCAGTTCACATTTGTAAATTTTGTAGCATGTTTATATGAAATATAGCCCACTAGAGGTTAAGAGAGGCTCTGGAAGGCCAATTAAAAGTCTCACTGTAGCGTTATTACTTATTAGCAGAAAGAAAATCAGAAATACAACAAAATGGGTGACGAAATTCAAATTTGCACATAAAAGTCTTTAATTCTGACTTCGCTTAGTACAGTAAATAATATTTGTTGGAATACTCTCCCCTAGCTGACAACCAAATAATTTATATTGAGCCACCCCTCAACTCAGCAGTGTATACAATGCTTATTATAGTTAAATCGGGTGCATTTAATCTACAGAGAACACTTAATTACAAATACCGTCAGAGTGACAACAAATACTTATCAACTAAACATAACATCAAAAATATTCATAAATAATCAACAGTTCAACACCCAGGTTCTTGATGTAATGCTGCATAACTACAAAGTATTGTGGGAACACCAGGGAGCAGGGAGAAATACATTTCGAGGTAATTCCAGTTGCAATTGAGTTAAATCTGTATTTTATAACTTATTACCGTATACATTGAAAATTTTTGTGGAATCCTTCATTAAATAATGTATAGCTCACTAAATAGATAGATAGTGGTAGTTATTTTACTTGACAGCTAAGAAAGCAATAAATGCTTGTTAGTAAGCTCCAGTGTTAGCTGTTTTAGGCTATATACTTGGCCAAACCAATGCTATATTTGAACAACATGAATTTCCCCAATATGGGTAACAGGAAAGCATAAAAATAATTAAGAAGTGTCGACCTTCTCTCTTAGATTGATGAGGCATGGAACGTCCTCATCCTTGCATTTAATAAATATGTGCTCAATCACACATCTCCCTTTTTTGTGTGTGAAGTGTTAAAGCCCCACTGTACTACTTGTAGCTACTTGCTCCCTCTATATAGAAAACTTCCCCAATCTGTGCCTGTTAATCCCCCATGATCCTCTTTTTCTTATGTTAATTGAGAACTGTATTGATGAGATAGCCTCCCGTCAGTGACCTCGCTGGGTTGTCTAATCCTCTTTGGCTGAACTAGTACAGATGGCCTTTAAAGCACATCTGTGGTCGACCCTCTGAATGAAGAAATGGCTTCTGATGAGGCAGAGAAGGCATGGATACCTGCAAAATCGAATGGACAAAATAAACAATATCATAAACAATATTCTTAATTTCAACTTGTTCATTTTTTTTCTTGGAGGGGGGGTGGGGGTGGGGGGGGGGGTAATACTATAGAAAAGGATACAATGTATTGTACACATAATCAGGAATAATTCAATCCTGTGTCACTAATACAAAAACTATGAGGTTCCTCTTGACAACAAACTAATCAAGTTGCATCCAGATATCAAAAACATTAATTATGATTTGTGAACTGAAATGTAAAAGCACATGAGCTCGTTTGAATTAATTACTTAATGCGAGTTGTTACTATATTACCGAATGAACATTCCTAACATGTCACATGTTGGCCAAATACAAAAAAGGAAACAAGATTGATTAAGAAAAAGAATAAACAAATGTTTTTATATAAAGAAAAAATCTACCTACCCTATAGTCTATCTCCAAGAATCAACTGTTATTCATATGCCCTAGCATCAAGCTGTCAATTCAGTGCACACTCAGAAAAGATCCTGGCATCGTGGCTGCTACCAGTCCAGGCCACCTTGCAACGATACTAGTTATTTTCCCAGCATAATCACAGACAACCTGTCAATATGAAATAACATGTTGGCATTCATTAGTTATTGAAACTCACTCATTTCACACTTCAGATAGGCCGTGAAATGTATAAATTTCACTTGTTATTTATGGTAATTAATGCAAATGCAGTTGAATATGTGATAATTGCTTTTCAATATCTATTTATACAACACAAATTGGAAGAAAATGCTAATTACCCTATATTTATTGACTGAATGATGAAGTATTTCTTCATTTTTAACTCATGTTTTCATTGTTTATCTTGTAACAATGTAAACAAAAATAATCTCACTTTTAACAAAACATTTCGAGCCTAAAACAACAAATGCTTTGTGTGTGTGGGGGGGGAGGGGGTACCCACTCTCTCATCTTTTTATGGTAAATGAACCTGTTTGTTTTTCTATAGTTTAAAATATATAGTGGTAATTGCCATTGATCAATTTACATGCTTCTCTTTGTTGTTTTTTCTTTCATTGATCAATGGCAAAAACAGTGGCCCAATTGCCATGGCCATCAAAAAAATATCAGAAATCTAGAGGTCATATCAGAAGGATGGAACAAGTTTTGATTTTTCAAATTTCCCTTTCGTTAAAAAGATATTAACGAGTGTTAGGATTTTTAAGTTTAACTATCCATTGGATATTCTTAACTGTGTACAAAGGCAGTGAAATGAGTACCTGTATGCGAATATTACTTTAATATCCATTTGGCCACTAGAAATCTTGCATTGGTCACCAATGAAATAGCATGGATGTACAACACACAAGACTGGAGAGTATATATCTAATGTGAACATTTTGCAAGGTACAAAAAAAAGGTCTAAAGGGAAAGCCGTGCTGAATCCAGTCATGATGTATTCATTTATTCTCACCTGAACATCGATGGAGTACCTGTTCTTCCTATTGAAGTAGTACCTGGCTCTTGCCCCACCAGGGCTCCTGATGTAAACATGTGTCCCATCAACAGCAACTCCTGGAAATCTGCAGTACTGGAAAAACTGCTTCTGAATAGTAGTCACTTTTTGCCTTGTTGTAACTTGTAGGAAACTTCATGACTTGTCCCTTTCTTCTGACAACAGCTTCGGAAACATCCCTCACTACTCTCCATTCGGCAAACAGATGAATGTGACACGGCATGCCGCCTCCTCACCGTGCATCCTTTAGATCGAATTACCTTTTAAAAAAAAATAAAAAAACAAGCATTCAAATAAATCATTTTTTTGCTGGTTTATGCTATTAAATATTTTTGCATCCCCAACTGTAACTGTCACTTAAAAACAAAAATTATCCTGATTTCTAGATGTGGTGTGAATCAATTTAACATAAAAGACAAGATTGTCTATGCCTTTTCTAATCTCCTTCACGGCTTCACCTTTTGTGAAATTTAAGCAACAAATCACAAACTTGTTTCCAACACATAATCTGAATAATTTCCTCATGTATTAAAGCCAAATAACAGTATTGGGAAATGCCCCACACACATATTATGAAAATTAATGCTTTCATCACCTACCATGTAAAAGAATAAATATCATAACTAATCTTCCAATGTATGGAATATGACAGAAAATGCTTAGAAATTGAATAAATTTATGTAAACACACATGTGCATGGCTTTAGGGGCTTGCACGGTCGTAGGCAGACCAGCGGAGCGGGGCAAACGAACAGTGAATTTAGGCGGTCAACATGAATTGAAACATTTCTGGATTTTAATAACGACACTAGGGTTGGATTTTACAACAGAAGCCCTTTTTTATAGCTAGTCTATGTTAACAATATTCATCAAGTAGTTTGGCCATGTTTTCGCCAACTTTCCCAATACAGAATTTGAATTCAAAGTACCTCAATCTAAAACAAAAGGCTCATCATCCAGCGGGTTTTCCCAATCTCAGAGGCCTCTGCCCGGTTGTGCTGCTATATATTGCTCCAGCTCCTCCTCCAGGTACACCAGCTCATTATGCTGAATCAGCTGCATTTCTACCATCTTTACTGGAGTGAAGATAAAATGAAACAAATGTTCAAACAATGTTTTTAAAATAAAGAAATGTTACTTGTGCTTGTGACTTTGTGGGTGATCCTGGCTCTGGGGACTAAGCCAGTTAATTAAGACAATTAGAACCAGATCTAAATTTAATAAAAGCTTTGCTTGTCATGACTCATAAACAGAAATAACCGTCTGATATGGGTCATTTCTTTAATAAAAATAATAAAACTGACATTTGTTGACATTCTATAATCGGAGGTCTAGTGGAGCCAGACGTAGTCTCAGTGAACAACCGGCAATGTAGAGAGACTGAAGCTTTTGGTCTATGCTTGTCAGTGTGATTCATTTTGGGGAACATGATTGTCATTGCTGATGCCACTTCAATTTCTATAGACCAGTGTCCAAGTCAAGTGATGGACATCATCATTGCCAGGCCTAGGCTAGAGCCTGGTATTATTATCATTATCATGAATAGGTCTAGGCCTAGTCTAATTGGCATGTGTCATGGCATTGCTGACAACAAGACAAAATTAAACATGACAGTCATACTCAGATATCTACTGTAGGCCCGGCCCGGCTAGGCCCAACTCCAGCCCAGGGTCAGAGGCTGCGAGCTCCGCCGCCGCCTTGGGCGTTGGACTCGAGCTCCGTCAGACTCAGTCCCTGAACTCTGGAATTGAGAGGCCGTCGGATATGAAAACATCGAACATTTCATGGAAAATGGAAAGTTATAAAGCATATCAAATAGTGAAATGTCAGTAACGTGAAGAGTATGAATTCGACTACATGTACAGGTTTTATACTTACGATTTTAAGGAAAGGATCGAGAGATTGAGAGATTTCAATGGCACTAAAATCGGGCTGACCAGATACTATCGCAGATTGTTTTGGCGGTGAATTATTTGGATAAAATCAATCGAGCATAAATTATCTCCACCCAGTGCTGCATCCTGATTGGTTGATAGCTCTCAAACCAGGTTTGAGAAATTACAAACCTCCTATCTGAGCAGTCTGTAAATTTTGGGTCTGATGACGTACATAAACCTGGTCTGAGGACAAACCTTGCTTTGTGAAATGTAATTTCAGACCAAGGTCTGAACTCAAACCTGAAACGCGTCATATGACGTACATAAACCTTGGTCTGAGGACAAACCGGCTTTGTGAAATGCATTTCAGACCAAGGTCCGAACTCAAACCTGAAACGCGTCATATGACGCACATAAACCTTGGTCTGAGCTCAAACCTTGCTTTGTGAATTCGGGCCATTGTGGTCTATTTTCATGAAGCATGAGTTACTCTCAGTCTACATTTAGATGTAGACCAGGATGAATATTTTGAATATTCAAAATGTTTGTTTTGACAATAAAACAGCAAATGAGTGTGAAGTAGGTTGCACTGTTCATATTGCCTGACTGTGTGCCAAGACATCTCTCAATGTCTATTCATTTTCAGGTGTCATATTTACAGAGATACATGTATATAGATACATATAGCATTTCGGTTTAAAATGTCAATGTATACCATGTAGTGTCATATATTTCAGAAGGTGTTGTCTACATTTCTTCATTATTAAAATCAGAACCAACACCCACTATTGATTAGCTTTGTGCGTATGGTGGTGGATTAATGTCGTGGGAGCATTTCAAACTGCCTATGATAAAGAAATGTTTTCATTTCACTTTCAGGGATATCAGGGACAAGGCATTTTTGAGGCCGTTATGCAAAATGATGCATTAACATCTAAACATTGAGGTTGTATTGGGATGGGGATTAACCGTAGAGCTACCATAGGTGTTCCAACCGTCCGAACAGAGTTTGTTATATATTTTGAAGAAAAAAAAAAAAAATCATGCTTTTTTAATTTCAAAATAAAATATGTGAATTTGGATACGTGTATCTTGAAACGATATTTGTAATGAAAAAAGTAAATGGAAACGGGTTCAAATGTGTAAAAAAAATTATTGAATACATATAATAATAATGATAATAATTGTGGGTTCTTATAAAGCGCTCATGTCTGTCAAACTTGACACTCTTGGCGCTCCACAGATTTTATTTTATTGTTGATAGATGTTTGTAAATTTGTTGTCATTGTAAGGATGAAAAGCATTGATCAGAGTAGAACCAAGAGAATAGTTTGAAGCAGTGATTTCTTGCAGATATTTAATACCTTGATGTGTTCATTTTGCAAGTGCCCCAAAACTGTAACAAGATATTAACAGAACATCAACATTGCTTACATGTACTTTTCAAATGCTTTAACATATTTACCATACCTTGTATACCAAAATATTATGCACAAACGAGCTACCGGTAAACATTTGTGCTTGGTGTGCTAAATTTGATGTCAAAACTTTTGTAAAATACAAGAGAGTTTATAACAGAATTTGAATGTACTCAAGGTCACAAAGGATGTTAAGTCATCAGATTTGATCAATCTGATAAGAAGTGAGTTTACTCTTACTTCAACATTTTGTTCAGTTGTGTACCTCTGTTCATAGTCAACTTAAAAAAAGATCTTGTAGAAATTCTGCAGATTTCTACAATAATTTGTTGTATGCAAAAAGCAGACAATGTATTTATCACTTTATTAATTTCCAAGCAGCACTCTGGTGGGCAGGGGTTCAGACAAAAGATGTAGACTGATGATGTAAGGGGGGAGTTGTCTTTCAGAACAACTTAAAAGGGTTAATCTTCCATAGAAAACAACCTCCCTGTATATTGCTGCCAGATTTTGCTTTGTACAAAATAGAAAATAATTAAATAAATATGTGGAAGCAGAACAAGGCCTGTGGGAACATTTGAATTTGAACTTGAATTTGAATTTATTACCAACAACACTTCACATTAATGACAGTACATTATATTATGAACAGTCGTACAATGCAAATAATAATACTGATATATGTATACATAACATAAGAGTAATGTTGATTGAACAGTAATGGTTTTAAAACAATATTTAGACAAAGCTCTGCATACTATTAAATGTACAAAAGACATACACATAAATATGTGTATTAATAATATTTAGGCGAAGTTGTTAATGGGAACTAGAAGTTAGCACAAATGCTAACTTCTAGTTTCCATTAAGAACTTCACCTTAATGTTAGTGAAGAAAAGATGTAAAAACCTTTCATCATAATAGAAAATTAGCAGCATGTTCAGCGTTTACCTATCATACATCCTTTTTTGTGTGAAGAACTGTAATATAAGTTTCTAAAAGGCACAAAAGATATAATGTACTTCTCTATCTTAATGTTTTTGTATTATTTTATTTTATATTCCATCCAACAAGAAATGTACTCTACTCTTCTCTCGTCCAGTGTCATAGACAATTAGCATGCATGGAATCAATTGTCATTTCCTTGTATTTTATTTCAACTAAATAATAATGTGATGTGATTGCATTATTTGTTACTGTATTCTCTATCTTGTTCCAGCTGTGTATATAGTCATGATTTTTGGCAGTAATATGAATTGTTACATTTTGTAAAGTGTGTTAATGCATAATCATCGCCAGTTTCTTAGCCAGACTTAGCCTTTACCCTATATATTTGTTTTATAAAGGAAATAAAGCTTGAAGTAAATGTCTTTAAAGCTAATGTCTGGCTCTGCATGGAATTCGTAAGCGCAGGGGTATACATAAAATAATACCTGTGAATTTTCCTTTGAAATGATGGATATACTCTTGTGCTATATATGTCTTTAGTATTGACAACATCTTGAAATGAACCAATCATCATACTTATGCACAACAATTGCAATGCCTTCGGTTTGAGCTACTCAAGGCAGTAGTATTTTTGTAGACATGTATTTCCTCCATGAAATGACTCGCCAATCTGAAGCAATTTTTTGCCATCTCAACTCTGTGTAAATCAATTACCTCCGGTGATACCCATTCATCAAAGTAATATGACATTTTGTAAGAGAAGTAATATGCATGAATTAAATGGTGAGTTTAATACTGTTGTGTTTATACAATGTTTTCAGGATGGCTTGTAGCCTTCAATCACGCCAGCCTCTGCTGCCTCCCCTCTAACCATGACAACGTTAAACATCCCTATGATAAAGGACACTTGGCCTGTCCTCATCAACTCGAGATTGCCAAATAACCCGCTATTTTACAGGGGCGGATCTAGCTTTTTGCTAAGGGGAGGGGGGATTGTCCCAGCAAAATTTGAAAATCGTGCTGACCAATATTTCGCTCGATTGGGGGGGGGGGGGGGGGTAGTGAGTACTCTTTTATTTTGCCCCCCAAATTTCAAAAAAGTGCCGACCAATATTTCTGGGGGAGGGGGAAAAGCACTCCAAACAAAAACAAAAACAAAAATCATTTATCCAGCTAAAATTAGCGGAATGTTTGGTCGAGATAATCATCCCAAGATATCTTGGGCTAGTTTGCAATATATCCTGCTATGTGTCCGGTGCGTTTTCACCAGCCCAAAGACTCGCACTATGCGCGAACGCTGAGCAAAATATCGAGGTCGAGTATCGAGCTGATGAAGCCGCGATTTGTAACTTCGGGCTTATTTCGCAAATCAGAAATAGCGGGCTATTTGGCAATCTCGAGCTGATGAGGACAGGCCTAATGTGCCGTCCGCGGCGTAATGTGCACGCTGAGTCCCGAGTCACTAGGGTATTCAGCTCTTTGGTTAAGATAGGGGGGCAGTGCATGGAAGCCATGATCGAAGGCTAGCAGATTTGATGTATTTTTCAAGATTTCAAGTAAAGCTCACAAGTACCTCTTCTTTTCATCATGTTACTTTATATTTTTATTATGATTCTAAGAATATGCATATTGAAAGAAGAGTATATGAATAAATGAATATTCAGCATAAGAATATGGTGTTTCAATGTATAGTGTGTATTGGAGAGCAATTAAAACAAAAGCAGTAGAAGAGAGTGTGTCACAATTGGAATTGGCAAGTGAATCTAAGTGTAATATATTTACACTAAAGGTTAAATCCGATGATATTTTTGCTGCAAATTAAAAAAAAAATGTAAACGATGAATCTGTTGATGTGCTGTTTAGAGCAGTTAAAGTTCAGAAGGGTAGTGATTTGACAAAACATCTGATGATAATGTTCAACTTTTAGAATACGGTATGAAAATTCATGAAACAATTGATGATAACAAGTCATCAAGAAATTGTGAAAGAAAATCCAAACCTTGGTTCAATCATAATTGTTGCAGCTTTAGAAATTAGTATTTCAACCTGAAAAATCTTCAAAAGAAAACTAAAACGAAAAGTATTTTTGAAGAACTTGAATTAAAAAAAATCCTTTGTACGGCCATGCATTATGGCTCAAGGCATGGACACACAGAAGATTTTTGTTCTGTTGGGGACGTGAGGGTGCAAAGAGGTCACAAACAATTGGACTTTGATTATTTATTGCTTTGCCTCACTATTTATAAACGCAAAAAAACTAAATTTAGCTAACGATGAGTTGATGAAAGAATGATTTGTATAATTACTATTACCCTACCGGATACCAATGCGCATGCGCTGGTTTTCTTTACGAGTGCGCATGCGCAGGTTCCCAAAGTCTGCTCCCTCGCTATCCTCATCAATCAAAGGCTAATTTCGAATATGACATCATATACGGAAGCTCGCAAAGAGGTCACAAACAATTGGACTTTGATTATTTATTGCTTTGCCTCACTATTTATAAAGGCAAAAAACCTAAATAAACTGATATTTGAACCCTCTCTTTAACTCCAAAGTTCTATTAGTATCACGCTGTCTTTACCGATTGAGCTAACGATGAGTTGATGAAAAATGATTTGTATAATAAGCAAATAACTACCGTTGGTGAAGGTGATGGGACGAACTATCACTTCCGAGGCGATCTGGATGTAGCTATCTTTCCGAAGCGAAGCTGAGGAAAGATAGCGTATACATTCTGATCGACGAGGAAGTGATAGTTTGCCATCGCCTGTAACCAAAAGGTGATTATTTGCTTTATATTCCACATCTAAAACAATTTAACTACAAAAAGAAAAGGACGTGTATGCATCTACATAAAAGACACCATGCCCAAATTCACACCAAAAAAGTGAAACAGTAGTTTAACCCAACCTCTTGAGGGGATGGTGCGCGCACGTGTTTGTTTTAATTGCGCTCATTGGTAATGCGCGCTTAATTACGCCTGTTTTAGTGCGCTTTTGGATAATCTTCAGTGAAAGTGCGTTGCCCTTTGTAGATAGTACCTCTATCTTCGGTGAAAGTGCGTTGCCCTTCGTAGATAGTAGTACTATCTACAAAGGGCAACGAACTTTTTGTTTCTCCCATCAATAATGGGCGATCTATCTTTCATCACGTGATTTACTTTTGACCAATCGTAGAGCAAGATTCTTAGTATGTGGAATATAATTACTATTACCCTACCGGATTCCAA
The DNA here is from genome assembly GCA_035222895.1 of Strongylocentrotus droebachiensis. Taxonomy (NCBI): domain Eukaryota; kingdom Metazoa; phylum Echinodermata; class Echinoidea; order Camarodonta; family Strongylocentrotidae; genus Strongylocentrotus; species Strongylocentrotus droebachiensis. The sequence goes on from JAVYIG010013422.1 coordinate 40,939, forward strand.
TGCGCATGCGCTGGTTTTCTTTACGAGTGCGCATGCAGGTTCCCCAGGTCTGCTCCCTCGCTATCCACATCAATCAAAGGCTAATTTCGAATATGATATCATCTAGGAAAGCTCGCAAAGAGGTCACAACAATTGGACTTTGATTATTTATCGCTTTGCCTCACTATTTATAAAGGCAAAAAAAAACTAAATAAACTGATATTTGAACCCTCACGTCAACTCCAAAGTTCTATTAGTATCACGCTGTCTTTACCGACTGAGCTAACGATGAGTTGATGAAAGAATGATTTGTATAATTACTATTACCCTTCCGGATTCCAATGCGCATGCGCTGGTTTTCTTTACGAGTGCGCATGCGCAGGTTTCCGAGGTCTGCTCCCTCGCTATCCACATCAATCAAAGGCTAATTTCGAATATGACATCATCTAGAAAAGCTCGCAAAGAGGTCACAAACAATTGGACTTATTTGATTATTTATTGCTTTGCCTCACTATTTATAAAGGCAAAAAAACTAAATAAACTGATATTTGAATCCTCACGTCACAGGCGCGGATCTACGGGGGGGGGTTTAGGGGGTTTAAACCCCCCCCCCCCCCCCTTGGGCGGCCCAGAAAAAAAAAAAAAAAAAAAAAAGGGAAAAAAAAGAAAAAAAGAAAGAAAAAAAGAAAGAAAAAAAGAAAGAAAAAAGAACGCACGCTGGAGAGAAACCCTTTCAAGTGCAAATATTGTGAGAAGATATTCAACTCATCTGGTAACTTAACCAAACACATGATAACTCTGGATATAACTGTGTATTAAACTGTTACTTGATTTAAAAAGACGTTATCATGCACTGCTTTTTATGGTCTCCATTGTGTTAATAGATGCCAGGAAAACATCACTTACGGGGTTCAAATAAACACCCCAAAAAAAATCGGCTCGCCGCTTCGCGGCTCGTGGACGATGCTCCGCATCGTCATTATTTTGGTCAAACCCCCCCTTTAGCAAAAAGCTAGATCCGCCCCTGCGTCAACTCCAAAGTTCGGCTTTACCGACTGAGCTAACGATGAAAGAATGATTTGTATAATTACTATTACCCTACCGGATTCCTATGCGCATGCTACTGGTTTTCTTTACGAGTGCGCATGCATGTTGCCCAGGTCTGCTCCCTCGCTATCCCACATCAATCTAAGGCTAATTTCGAATATGACATCATCTAGGAAAGCTCGCAAAGAGGTCACAACAATTGGACTTTGACTATATATTGCTTTGCCTCACTATTTATAAAGGCAAAAAAAACTAAATAAACTGATATTTGAACCCTCACGTCAACTCCAAAGTTCTATTAGTATCACGCTGTCTTTACCGACTGAGCTAACGATGAGTTGATGAAAGAATGATTTGTATAATTACTATTTCCCTTCCGGATTCCAATGCGCATGCGCTGGTTTTTTTACGAGTGCGCATGCGCAGGTTTCCGAGGTCTGCTCCCTCGCTATCCACATCAATCAAAGGCTAATTTCGAATATGACATCATCTAGAAAAGCTCGCAAAGAGGTCACAAACAATTGGACTTATTTGATTATTTATTGCTTTGCCTCACTATTTATAAAGGCAAAAAAACTAAATAAACTGATATTTGAACCCTCACGTCAACTCCAAAGTTCTATTAGTATCACGCTGTCTTTACCGACTGAGCTAACGATGAGTTGATGAAAGAATGATTTGTATAATTACTATTACCCTACCGGATTCCATTCCAATGCGCATGCGCTGGTTTTCTAAAACCACTCGTTTCTCTCCAGACAACTTCTTGCCGTCTTGCCCTTCTTGAATCCTTTTCTTTCAAACTGTTTAAGTCATCACGAGATCGAATTATGTTCTACCGCTAACTCGTCGCCAAACCTCTTGCCATGAACTCTGAAACTCTCTACACATAACTATACCCTATTGTAGAACTGAGAGACACCGCACTTCAATTATTCCCTATATCGTACGACTCCTTAACAACCAACTGTGATTTTAATTATCTTTGTCATGTTTGTTTTTATTTATTTTTGCTTACCATATTATTGTTTTTCATTCTTCTCTTTTCCATTCTTCATTCTTTTATCCTCCCCTCCCATGTACTTTTTCTCCTTCTCTCTAAATCAGCAATTAAAGTACTTACATGCATTATGATTATTATTACAATTTTGATTAATTACAAAAGAGTCATCTCAGAATGAAGTATCTTTTTAATCAATCTTTTTATTCATTATGTTTAGCTTGTATTAGGTTTTTCACACCAATTAACCAATGTATCGGTTATTACAGAATTTTAAAATCACAATTATAGGCATGTATTTTCTGAGGAGAGGGTGGTGTTGACTTTTTGTGACTGCTTTTATTTGTGTTTGCGATGGGATTTCATTTCTTTCATTACCCATTGTCGGTTTAATTCAAAACTGTATGAGTTTTAGAGCTCAATAAGTAATAAGTCTTATTTAGGTATCAACAAAAGCTTATACTCAGAACATAATTGTTTAAATATAAGGTTATACTATTTACAATTGCTATACAATTTCTTTTTGGAGAATTTTTGGGGTACTAACGTTCTTGCTAGATGTTAACCCAATGAAAATTCATGCGTAAACAATTTTCAATATTATTATTCTACTCAAAGAAAAGAACGGGGTGATTTTTTTCCTTTTTTTATACCTTTTTTCCTGTGTTTGGTACTAAATTTGTAGGAAATATATATATATATATATATATATTTGAAGTCATTGCCAATTTTCATGAGTTCGGCTCATGGTCAATTTTAGTTAAATTGCCCACATTCAAATGTATATAATTCTTTAAAATCATATTGATTTATTTTGGCATGTATTCTTTGGTAGCAAAAATACACCCATCACCCTAGGTAATTAAGCTAAGGGTAATTGCTGGTAAATTTTCGAATTCTCTGTTTTATAAAATCTCTCTATCTTTTATGAGGGAAAAGGTTAAACATGTACCTACAGTCTTCTCAGAAAATACATAGTGCATGTACAGTGTAATTAGTTTAACTTAAATAATTGATATTCCTGTTATAGGCAGTTTAAGACTTTTCAACTGATATCTTGTCATGATCTTGGTTTTGATAATTAATCGGTAGTGTTAATAGTTTAGCATGGGTTGAGTTACTGAGAGGGCACTGATGTCATGGGGGGGCTGCTGCTCTTATTAATTGAATTAATTGTTTAGACAGATAACTGGAATCTCAAGTTGGAGCATATGTGGGAGGCGTCATATTGCATTCCTTTACTTTTCTTTTCACTCCTTGATGGGATGTCACATATCATTTCAGATACCTCTCCCCCTCCCCCTATATGTATTCCTCTCAAGCAAATCAATCGATAGAGGAATGTGTTATTGGGTTAGTTCAGCAATTACATAATGATGCCTTTTGTCTCAAATGTTCAGACTTGTTGGATTGGATAGGAAAGGATCTTAAAGTATTATAGTTATTTTGGCTCTATGTTCTCCAGTTTCGCTCTGATGAGTGCGAGGTTATGTCTTTTGTATGTCTTTTTTGAGAGGCATGTGCATTAGTCTTTTCTCTCTTTCATAGCATCAACTTGTATTGACATCATTATATTAATTGCAATCATGTGATGTTTAATAACGAGTACATTTGTAGGTCCTATTATAATTTGTTTTTTTCTTTGGTGATGGATCCTTTCTCTGAATGCAATTTGTACTTTATTTGCCTGTATAAACATCTATGTGTTTTTACATTTGTTGTTGTTCAGCTACCCTAAATACCCGACGTTATATTATTACCAAGAATGTGTTTCTTCTAACAATATTGACAGAAGAATTATATCTTTAATAAACGATTTTATCAGTATTGTACTACATGTACTTCAAACTGGATGAGATTTATTCTTTTGCAATTTCATGTCTTTGAATTGTTCGTTTGTGCCATTAAGTCAGTGTAGACAGACGCGGATCCACGTGGCGATTTTTCCGGCCCGGCTCCCCCCCCCCCCCCCACCCCCTAGTCTAAAAAAATGTTTAAAAAAATAGGATGATAACGTAAGTTTAACCTTTTTTTAAACAAAAACAAAAGCGGCGCCCAAAAAAAAAAAAATTGTTTCGCCCACACCTAAACAAAATATTACACCCCCCCCCCCTGTGTATTCACCGACTGGATGAATCGCTGCTAAATATTTCCTCACGAATTGGGCCCAAAAGTAATATATTAAAAAAATAAAATATGTGCTCTTACCCCCCCCCCCTCCCCCCCCCCCCCCCCCCCCCCCTCTTATTCACACCCGGCTGAGTCGGCGCTAAATTTTTCCTCTAAAACTGTACCAAAAAACAAAAATGTGCTTCTACACCAGCCCCCCCCCCCCCCGTTTTTTTCATTTTTCACGGCCGGCTTAGTCGGCGCTAAATTGTTTCTCAAGATTGCCCCCCCCCCCCCTCTTTTCGCCGGCTGGTCCGCCCCTGAGTGTAGACGCCACAATTCTACTGAATGTATGGGCATGGCTAAATTTTATTTTCAATAATCTATAATCATTTTTTGTAATTCTCCTTGATAAATTTCCTAAATTGTTACACGGTTTTAATATAGTTTGTAGATAATCCGTCTTATTTTTAAAAGGGGGGGGGGCAGTGGCTACAAGAAGCCTCCATTGACAAAACATGGCAAACATATTAAGAACAATCCCTTATAAAAAAGAACCATGGTAACCATGGTAAAACCATGGTACCGCCATGGTACCTGTGGTACTGGTCTCTAACCATGGTACTACCATGGTTATATGACAAGTACCATCGTTTACCATGGTACTTCCAAATTTGTACCATGGTACTCTATGGTACCTGTGGTACTCGTCTCTATACCATGGTACTACCATGCAAGAACCATGGTATTACCACGGTTATATGACAAGTACCATGGTATACCATGGTACTTCCGAATTTGTACATGGTACATTGTGGTACTTATTGGCATGGTTAACCATGGTTCAGTACCATATGTTGTGTTTGTTTTGTTTGTCTGATTGATTTAATTCTGCGTTCAAATAACAAATAGGAGGTTATACATGTTTACATAAGTATTACATAGATAATAATGCCATATAATAGTATATAATAACCTTTGTTAGTATACAATTAATGTGCAGGTATGAGTCGTTCGGTAGGAATCGTTTGCAATTTTTAAAACAAAAACAACAACAAATTACCGAACGCATGAAATCATTTTACCGGACACATGAAATCAAATAACAATACATATAAGAACTATAAAACAAAAATTAAGAATCATTAAGAACAGGATAGAACAAATTATGATTAAAAAATATAAAAAACAAATGTTAAACAAATAATTAGAAGAATCATAAAAAACATTATTATTATGATTTTTTTATTTTATTATTAGAATTGTAGGGAAAAACTATATCGCGTGTATCCAGTAAAATTATGTAATTTTATATAGTTTTCTAAGATTTTAGTTTAAATGAAAAACTGACAATTAAAAAGTAGGCCTATACAGCTAGGAATCTGACTAAAATTTAATATATGCATTAATGCAGTTTAAGACTTGTGCAATTTTTATTACGGGAAAACAGGAGTGGAAAAGTCAACTTTCATTTGGCCATTTATCAATAGTGTGTAAATGTAGAAATTGTGCAACAGCTTGAAATATCATAAAGAAGGTCTGCACAAGTCAAGACTATATACCAACAAGCCCCAGCCCCACACAACCAGCGCATGCAGCTACAGCTACACAACCATGGATCAGCCATTTTGTGTGCCGAGGATCGCTGTACGTGCAGCAGTGCATGCAGTGTATGTGTATGCTGTGTACATGCAGCAGTATAGCTAGTAGTACGTGCACTGCTCACAGTCCAGCTTCATGCCTCGTGTACATCTTGGTGTTTTAGATCTGCAAAATCATGCTGAATTCTGTTTTTCCCGGCTAATATACAACAGTATGGGTAAGTTTAAGAATCATTTACTTTATTTACAATATGTAGATAGATCTAGTCGATGTCTAGATAGTTATTTATGACATTGTCAACTGGGACTTCAAATACCTTCGACAGGATAACAGTTAAGAATGAACATGTTAATCAGAACACTGTGCGCTCAGAAACATCAGTATTAAGCGCCTAATAAATGTTATGTATTATTATTATTATTATTATGTATGATCCCATGCACGTAATTTGTTGTAGTATCTTGATGGGTTTATGGGGCATCTCATTCAAAGCAAAGTTTGTCCATTTATATACACATTGTCATTAACTCTACTGTTAGTATATAGTGTCATTGTTCGCAGGATTGAATGTTTTATTCTTTTTAGAAAATAAATAGAATACGTACTGCATAAAAATCCAGCAAATTAACGAATAATGCTAATCGATGCATGTCATGTCTGCCTTTGCTCTGTGACTGCATGTGTGATTTCATGTTGATATTCATATTTGTTTTTGTCATAGACTCTAATTCAAAATTTTTTTTTTTTTATTACAGATATATACGCAACATGACAAACGAGTAGTTTCCATATCGACATCGTTCTTTATCATCATCTTGACCAAAACATCAACGCCACC
>JAVYIG010013423.1:0-47512 GCA_035222895.1 Strongylocentrotus droebachiensis
CAATCCACAGGCAATATTCAATGAATACATTGTAGACGCCAATTATTGATTATCGACTCGGCTTTTTCCAACACGGTTGTTATCAGGTGGGCCTATTGAATACTAGGTGCTTCAAGTGTCACGCAGGCACGCACCGACGCTTATTTGACTACATGTATTGAATACATGCAGTTCCTAAAATAATTGGCCCTAGCTATAACCTCAGTCAGTCTCTACAGGCCTGAATCACAATCCGAGCTTAAGTTATGTTTGCGAACTACTATAGTAATACATATAGGCTCAGCCAACAATGTAAGTCGCCGTGCGTAACGGAGAGGCTTGTTTGGAATTGAATTGAATTGATATATTTGTTATACACGGTAAAAAAAAACCAGTTACAAGACCGATTTCCTTTAGGGCCGTGTGAAACATTGTAAATACATCAAATAAACATATCATTTGTGTTTTTAAACAAAAATGTCAAGGGTACATCAAATGAATTATTTAAAACAAACAAGAAATAACAGGATGAACATAAATGTATAACAAAAAGATATTTTAACAAAGTAACAGTAGGATAGTAAAGCGTGTGCAAACTGATCGTAGTGCACACTGCGTAGATTGTTTTCGTGTCGCGCGCTCATTCAGTTGGGAAAATTATACCCCATTCACAGTGGCCTCAAACACCGCGACAGCAGCGGGACTGTCCCGCTGCTGTCGCGGTGTTGTCTTCAGTGTGAAAGCTCGGACCCGTTATAAACTATCGCGGGATAACACCGCCTAGCGATAACGCCGACACAAACTATCGCTAGGCACGCCTAGCTACAGCAGCGGGACAGTCCCGCTGCTGTCGCGGTGTTTACTCAGTGTGAAGGCTCTCCGCTATAACACCGCGACAAACACGTGTGATTTGTTTACTTACCTATCACTGACCTCTTTTCTCCAGCAATGGGGAACATAAAGTGAAATAGAAATAAAGTAACCAGTGGATTCAAATTGATTTTATTATTATGTAGATATTATAATTATCCAAATAAAAATATTTCACACTTCAAAAAATTAAAATATTCTGACTGGAAGCAATAAAAATGCTAGTTTTTTAAAAAGTAATATGATAGCGCGCGCAATTTCAAGCAATCGAAAACCCCGCGCTGAAGTATTTCCGGTCATATCGGGGTCACTCGCGGGTCATGAGCCATGCATACACGTGTTTGTTACGGAGGTAATAAAAATCACCCGCTGCAGCGTGAATGGGTACATGATATTTATCCCGCTGCTGCAGCGGGATAACTTTTCTACTGTGAATGCATTTGTAGCGGTGTTATGGCGGTGTCGCCGCTCCGCTACAACGCCGCTACAAATTTCAAAACCACTGTGAATGGGGTATTAATAGGGACTTTTAGATTCGCACGAAGACAATAGGTCTATGCAACGATCGACGTCCTGTTAAAGCACTGCCGTGAATGGAAGTACCACGTATCAGTCCACGCAAATCTAAAAGTCCCTATTGACACACCCCCGACGGTACCGGTGCATTTTCGAGGATCGCGCGATTAGTGCGCATGCGGCGCTGTGTGGCCGAATGACAAAGATGATCGAAGAATGAAAGAAAAGTATAAATAGATATGGACTAACTTTACGCTAAAATGCAAACCATACATTAAAGTGTGCAGTACTACATGTACTTTATTTGTCAATATAAAAGTACAGAGTGCATTCAGCAAAGTCTCATAGCGCAGACACTAGGGACTTTTAGATTTGCGTGGACTGATAAGTGTGATGTCCATTCAAGACAGTGCATTAAATGGACGTCGATCGTAGCAATCCCCATTGTCTTCATGCAAATCTAAATGTCCCTAATGTTACGCACGATTGAACATGGTTTGTCCAGGGTCACTGGTTTGTCCCTGCAAACATGCCAAACAAGGTTCAACGTTCAGTCGTAGAGTCTGTGTCTGATAATGCCAAGGAGTTGTACGAGCTGGAGTCCAAACTGGCAACAAATTATTCCAAGCAGCTGCCGTTTTCTAAGGTAATTGCACAATATAATATAAATGTGTGCTGTTACCTTTGATGTTCGGGGTTCGAAGCCGCCTATATCATTGGAAAGCTTGAGTAGTGATTTTTTTAACCAAGAAATATCGTTAGGAGTGCAGAATAGCTGGCGTGCGTGAGCTTAAGTCCGCAACCCGGAGACTTCAGCCCAGACGGACAAGCAGACGGACAAGCAGACCACCTATTTCCGCACCCCGGTGACTTAACCTCAAGTACGCCAGCTATAAGTCAACCTGTTCGAAACGTCGAGCCACTCCCGCCACCCAACCTCTCCAAGCGCTATACCGGTAGTTCTCCTTAGAACTATAAGCGAAAAAAGATACCAACAGTCCTTTTCAGGACTCCTCAATCCTCCCTCTCTCTCCCATGGTGCATCCGCAAGCCTACTGTATATCTACATCACCATGCAAGCCGATACTTACAAGCAGCATCTATTAATATATAGTTTTTTTTTGTTTTGTAATGTTCTTTATTGTGTTCATTCAATACATCAATCAATTCATACATGTACATCTGTGTTACATTATATCATTCAATACATAACATCGAATCATACATCATTTAACTATATAACATAATGGGGGAAAAAAAACCCGCACAGAGTATAATCAATCTTAGTAATATCGAATGAAGATATAAGTTATAGTTATAGTTAGGACGATTCAGGAATCGATCAGATAATTTTCCCCCAAATTTTATCATTAATAATGATTTGTTTTCACTCAAACTTTCACATCTAGCATTGAAGTTACTACCTTAGCACTATTTTCTCATATCTGAACAATGTTACCTAGTCCTTTTTTAAACCCAGGCATCCTAGAATAGAGCGTGTACATTTTGTCTGACTAGGGCGCCTACCAGGCTAATCAAGACACAGTATTTGCCATCTGAATGGCAGACATTAAAGGTACTATGTCCCATTTGCAGGCCAAAAAAATGAAAAGGTTAAATCCCAATGGGATTTGAAAGATAATACTATTTTAGAACTCCCCTTAAACAAGGGGGCTTGAAAATGTCTTTAAGTGGGAAAATAACGACTATTAGTTGTCAAATCGACTTAGGAGCTATAGAGCCAATAAGTAATAGTCTTGATTATCAGACTATTGTACCGCATGGTCGTACGTTTTATGCTGTGCAAAGATTCAATCAGTTCAATTTTGGCCATTACAAGAAGTGGGTTATTGATGTAGACAAATCCTTTACAGCTCATTTTATGTATGTTATTATCAAAGAAGAAGAAAAGCCAGTCAGTCACTCAATAGTGTCTGACAGTGAAGTCTAGCAAGTAAACGGGTTTCCTTGCATAATTTGAATATTAGGACACTGCTAACGTTTATATTTCACAGATAGGACATACATGACATATTCATAATTCCTGCAAAGTTCTACAGAATTTGAGGTTGGCTGCAAAAGGGACACTGTACCTTTAACTCTTTGTTTGCTTTGTTCGCCGATTTGCACGGACGTAGGCGTGCCAACTTCGCATTTTTGCACAGATGTATACGAGTCAATTAGACATTCATAATACCGCTCGCAGTGTGTAGCCACGCGTTGCGTTTACTATTGTTTACATTGTATACATCGCACACTTTCCGGTAAACTGTTTTTCTTCATAGTGTTACATTCGAAATTACCGTGTATTTAGCGGTTTTCTTTGGATTTTTTTTACTGATGTTACGATGGCACCTGCTGGAAAACGTCAACGTGTGTTTAGTGTAGAGGAGGCTCGAGATCTTGTTACTATGGAAGCATGGAGCATGGACTCTGATTCCGACGAATCGAGCAGTGACGAAGACTCTAGTGATAAAAGTGTTCCCTGAGAGTAGACTGATAGAATAAGAATGAATAAAAATTAATGAAAGAGCTAGAGATGACAGCAAGAAAGAGAGTAGACTGATAGAATAAGAATGAATAAAAAAAATGAAAGAAGGAGATAGAGATGACAGCAAGAAAGAGAGTAGACAGTGATAGAATAAGAATGAATAAAAATAATGAAAGAAAGAGATAGAGATGACAGCAAGAAAGAGAGTAGACTGATAGAATAAGAATGAATAAAAATTAATGAAAGAGCTAGAGATGACAGCAAGAAAGAGAGTAGACAGTGATAGAATAAGAATGAATAAAACTAATGAAAGAAAGATGTATCCTGTCTTGCCGTCATCTTTATATCTTTCTTTTATTATCTTTATTCATTCTTATGCTATCAGTGTTTACTCTCTTTCTTTCCGTCATCTCTATCTTATTATTATTATCATTTTCCTATCTATATGTACCCTATGTCTTGCCGTCATCTGTATATCTTTTTCTTATTATCTTTATTCATTATTATGCTATGAGTGTAATACTCTCTTTCTTGCCGTCATCCCTATCTCATTATTATTATCATTTTCCTATCTATATGTACCCTATGTCTTGCCGTCATCTCTATATCTTTCTCTTATTATCTTTATTCATTCTTATGCTATCAGTGTTTACTCTCTTTCTTTCCGTCATCTCTATCTTATTATTATTATCATTTTCCTATCTATAATTATGTACCCTATGTCTTGCCGTCATCTCTATATCTTTCTCTTATTATCTTTATTCATTCTTATGCTATCAGTGTTTACTCTCTTTCTTGCCGTCATCTCTATCTTATTATTATTATCATTTTCCTATCTATATGTACCCTATGTCTTGCCGTCATCTGTATATCTTTCTCTTATTATCTTTATTCATTCTTATGCTATCAGTGTTTACTCTCTTTCTTGCCGTCATCTCTATCTTATTATTATTATTATTTTCCTATCAATATGTATCCTATGTCTTGCCGTCATCTCTATATATTTCTCTTATTATCTTTATTCATTCTTGTGCTATCAGTGTTTACTCTCTTTCTTTCCGTCATCTCTATCTTTTTATTATTATCATTTTCCTATCTATATGTACCCTATGTCTTGCCGTCATCTCTATATCTTTCTCTTATTATCTTTATTCATTCTTATGCTATCAGTGTTTACTCTCTTTCTTTCCGTCATCTCTATCTTATTATTATTATCATTTTCCTATCTATATGTACCCTATGTCTTGCCGTCATCTCTATATCTTTCTCTTATTATCTTTATTCATTCTTATGCTATCAGTGTTTACTCTCTTTCTTTCCGTCATCTCTATCTCATTATTATTGTTATTTTCGTATCAATATGTATCCTGTCTTGCCGTCATCTTTATCTCTTTCTCTTATAATCTTTATTCACAGTAAAGTCCTTTCATTTCATATCACTATTTCTCTCTCATAATGTCTCTCACGTCCGTTCTCCATATTTTATTCATTGCATACTCCACTCGTCAATCATTTCTGATAATAAGCTCTCTCACAATAAAGTAAATGGAAAACAATGCAATATAGTTTATATTTTAAGATTGATTCATTCTTTCTTTGTATATCTATGGCTGTGATAAATGTACTTGAAATCAATTTTATTGAGGGGTAAAGAAGGTGAGAGAACAGATGCGGTGAACATTCATAATGAGACATTTCAATAAGATGCTGATTATGTCATGTATATCACATATAATATATTATGCCTATACCATTTTTACATGCTCATACCAGTGGGCAAAATCAATAACATTCTCTTATTTCTTATTGACTTATCATGGCACAACAAAGAAAAACATCCCCACGACGTCCCTTTTCATGCCCCGCTAAACCGGACATTGACAATAACCTGGGGTAATAGGGATTTCAATGGGCAGATTAGCCCATTGTCAAGGGTGGCTGAGCGGGGTACTTTCAAGTCTCTCCCTATTGAACTTCTTTTCTTCAACAACCTAAATACTAACCTTCTGAATTGTTAGAATACTTGAGCAAGGTATGTAAAGAAAGGTAAGAAGTCCACCTTTCTAATAGATTCGATTTGAAGATGTCTTATCATTGCTAAATAAGAAATTCTAGAGGGATAAAAAACTGCCGTAAATAAGAAAAATTAAACATTATATAATTATGATTATTATAAAAATGATAATTCAAAATATAACAAATGACGGTTCATCGAAAAGCACGTTTTCCGGTCTACAACTTTGCTGCACAATATTTTTCATCATGATCATCCAGTGAAGAGTTATAGCCTCTTGATTCAGCAGAGTCAATAAAGATTCCCTCGAAATGTGTGACCCTAAAAGAATGTGGCACAGGGGGTTTTTTTAAGTGGCGCATAAAGAGTTAAGCGGAACCGCCATTATGATGAGTAAATGTCAGAGTACGTACCTCCACTGTCACAACAACTTTAAACTAGACTTTAATTCGTCACTTTGACGAATTAGGTGATACGTGCTATTTTGTTATCATGAAAGTGTGCCGATGATGATCTAATGATAATGATCTTAAATACGATAAAGACCATGATTAAGAGTGGTAGAGCGCCCCCTTCAGGTATATGATAGAGAGTTGTAGAATCATGATTTCAGAAAAAGTCGCCTAACACGCTAACTAAGAAAATTCTGACATGTCGCCTTTAATTGAAATTTTCACTATGATGATGTCATCGTAATGATAAATGATGTACGTCAATATTGTAGATAATTTTTTAGCTACACCGTATCAAAAGTTGGGAGAACATAGAGTACAAATAAGCTAGATAGTGCTCAAAGATCAATGTCATGAAGATTCATGATGTGAACGAAATTCACCTCCCTTAGCCGCATAACACGCAAATTAAGAAAATTCTAAAATGTGGCCTTTAATTGAATTTTGTACTATGATGACGTCAATGAAATAAAAAGTAGTGTGTATTTATCTTGAAGACAATTGCCTCAACTACAAGATACCGACATTTGGAAGAAAATCAGTCAATTTATGAGAAATACACTTAATTTTCCATAAATATAATGACGTCACAAAATGCAATTTTGTATTTTGACTTTCAAGGCCATTATGATGACGTCAAGATGTATTTAATGGCCTAATAAGATATAAAATCATATCTCCGACTCATAATGTATCTAAATATGAAAAAAAAAAATGGCAGTGCTTATTCATCCCGATGTACTTTTTATAGGCATGTTTTTGCCCATATATGCTATGTAATACATGAGCTCGCACGCACGGATATTTTTCTTCAACGGACGCTCATTCCGTTATTAATAGTGATAAAGAGATGAACATGGTATCAAATTGTTCAGAAAAATAAGAGGAATATCCTGTCAAAACAAATTGGGGGGTTATTGTTTTTCGTTCGGCCGTGACGAACGAAAATGTCCAAAAATGCGTGTTTTGCGCGATTTTTTATGAACTGGTTATAATGGCCTAGAACGTATGCAAAAAAAAATTCAGACGATTTTGAGCAATTTAAAATTTTACGCGCACGTTAACGCGCGCAAAAACGCGTACGCGCATTTTTGCGAGCATTTATTGACCTGAAATTAACCGGACAGATATTGACCTTGATCATGATAAATATGAATGAAAAATTACTTTCCGTTATGAAGATATGATCATAAGTTGATTTTCACAAAATGGCGCCTGGATGACGTCACGGTGATCTTGAGTCTCTGAAAAGTCACGCAGTTCTAAGTTAGACTAATATCTATCATCATTACAAGTTTCATGATAATAGCTTTATTCATTCTTGAGATATCTTGCGAACAAATTCGAGGAAGAATAATAAAAATAAACTAGACTTTAATTCGTCACTTAGACGAATTAGGTGATACGTATGACATTGGTTTACATAACGTAGAATGCATTACACGATATCATATTATTTTAGAAAATGCTCCTCCCATTATGATCTATCCATATGTCAAGTTTTAATTGTGTCGATCCCTTGATCATTATGGATCTAGGGAAGATAGATTGAGACAATATATGACAATTGACTCTGTGCAGTAACCAGTTACACCTTTGACTCTAATTTACATGATGAAGAACGCAATTTGAAGATTTTATCTTCTTCAAAGAAATGAAAATGTAATTGATAAATAAGAGCTAATGCCTGAATAATTAAAATTGAATAGTGTATGACGTCACGGTGTCTCGGCGTAAATGAAAAGTCAAAATAAATAAGGGAATACATTAGCGATCATTTTGAGTTGTCGACAAGAGATTCGCTAGTTGCTTGAAAATAAAATCTTTAAATATTGGATGGATATATATTGTCACTGTATACAGAATGTAGATTAGAGGGATATTGATCTGTTAGTCTTTCTCGAAGGCTTATCAATTAAAGGAATACAAAAAATTGAATGTATTGCGCTCAAGAAATTATGTACAAAATTGCCAATAAATTTCACGAGATCAATGTTAAAATCTCCCATTATATAAACCTGTTTATGTTCAGTATAAGTTTTCTGTAAAAAAAATTCAAAGACAGGGATGAAATCATTGATATTTGATTGAGGTTTCCTATATATGACACCTACAATAATATTCTTATGTCTCGGCAAGTTGCTTTTAATAAACAGTGATTCATAATTGTATGATGGGTATAATATAAATATATCATTGCGTATTTCATATTCAAAGTTGTCAGCGACCAATAGACCAACACCTCCACCCTTTTCTTCTTGGCGACTAGAATGTATAAATGAATAACCAAACACATTGAATAATAGTGGCGTACTGTCATTAATCCAAGTTTGAAAGAAATCTATACATAAAGTACAGATGAAATTGGATAAAGCATTAAAATGTATGTTTAAAATACGGGAATTAAAATGTAAAATACTAAAATGATAGTCAATGTTACTGAATTCAGTCGTAAAATCCTCATCAATATAATATTTACAGTTCAGAAACCTAATTAAATGAAACTCATCTTCTTTTTCGGATAAATAGTTTAAATAATTGATATCAGTGTAAGTATCTGTAGTATTACTACCAAATATTAAATGAAGTTCGTCATTATTCAAGTCTTGAATAGGAAATGAAGAATGAGTACAGAGTGGGTTATTAATGTAGACAAATGCTTTTGTTCCCTATAACGCTCATTTCATGTATTTTAGTACCAGAGAAAAAAAGAAGTCAGTCACTCACTAGTGTCTGACAGTAAAGTCTAGAAAGTAGAAGTGTTTCCTTACATAATTTGAATACAAGGACACTACTAACGTTTAAGTTTCACAAATAGGACATACGTGACATAATTCATCATTTCAACATTCAATTGAAAATTGTGACATGATCCCATCATCTGATCGAAAAACTAAAAGCACCGTTTTTATAGCCCATGGTCTCAGCTATAACATATCCAAATTTGGGAGAAAACAAAGCACAAATGAGCGAGATAGTGCTGAAAGATGGATGCGATGTAGATTCATAGTGTGGACAAAATTCACCCTCCATAGACATAACACGCAAATGACGAAAATTTTGACATGTGGCCTTTAATTGAATTTTTTACTATGATGACATCATTTAAATGAAAATTGGTGTAAACTGATCTCAAAGACGATTGCCTCGGCTACAACATATTAAAATCTAGAAGAGAATCGATGAATATTAAGAGAAATACACTAAATTTTCCATAAACATAATGACGTCATAATATGCATTTTTGTATTTTTGACTTCCAAGGCCATTATGATGCCGTCAAGATGTACTTAATGGCCAAATGAGATATGAAATCATACCTTCGACTCATACTCTATCTAAATATGGAAAAAAATTTGGCAGTCCTTATTCATATCAATGGACTTTTTATGGGCATGTTTTTGCCCATATACGCTATGTAATACAAAAATCGCGCGTGCGGACGGTTATCTTGAACGGACGCTCATTCCGTTATTAATAGTGATAAAGAGATAAACTTGGTATCAAATTGTTCGGAAAGTTATGAGGAATATTCGGTCAAAAGCTTTTGCGGAGAAATTATTTTTCGTTCGGCCGTGACGAACGAAAACGTCCAAAAATGCGTGTTTTGCGCGATTTTTTATGAAATGCTTATAATGGCCTGAAACGTATGCAAAAAAAATTTAAGATGATTTTGAGCAGTTTTTAATTTTACGCGCGCGTTAACGCGCGCACCTACGCGTACGCGCATTTTTGCGCGCATTTATTGACCTGAAATTGACCCGACAAATATTGACCTTGATCATGACAAATATGAATGAAAAATGGCTTTTTGTTATGAAGATATGATCATAAGTTGATTTTCACAAAATGGCGTCTGGATGACGTCACGATGACTTTGAGTCTTTGAAAAGTCACGCAGTTCTAAGTTAGACTAAGATCTATCATCATTGAAAGATTCATGATTATGGCTTTATTCAGTCTTGAGATATCCTGCGAACAAATTCGAGGAAGAATAATAATAAATAATAAAAATCTTGACGAAATCAATAGGTGATACGTTGACTTCGTTACGTATCACCTAATAAATAATAAAGAAAAATCTTGACGAAATCAAAAGGTGATACGTAGAACTTCGTTACGTATCACCTAAAAATGGCCCCTAGGTACAATCATTCAGACTTTTATCAACCATCTATTGGACATGCATATACGCGATCAAGATGCGGTCGAACGGCAAAAGCCATCCAACAATACAACCATGCAGTAATTACATAGCATTTACAGTAAGAGGGCAGAATAACAAACACACTAAGAAAAAATGGTGCAAGTATGAACCTTTAGGGGTGCAAACCGATGCAACACTGGCAGCACCTTTAGGGGTTAAATCCTGCACCCTTTTTGAATGTGCAATCCTGCACCCTTTAAAAGTGTGCCAGATTGAACCTTTTAGGGAACATGTTAGTACTATTTATGGTTCAATCCTGCACCTTTAAGGGTGCAAACCGATGCAACACTAGCAGCATCTTTTGGTTCAATCGTGCACCTTAAAAGGTGCAATCCTTCTCCCATACTCGAGGTATACTCCTGAAATTTGTTGTTTCTTGGTTAGTAATCATATAATCAATATATCTATTGCTAAAACGTGAATGTAATTGTTACATGATCAGAAAAATTAATCTATTTGTTTAATGATTGCCGAAAGAAAATACAAATCACAAAATTGATGTGCATTAATTGTCATAATTTGCTTAACAAATCATGAAAAATGTATTTGTTTATGTGAACACGTGTAAAGTAATCATGAATATGCATGCAATATGCAAACTTTTATTTTGCACCCTTTTTTGGTCGATAGGGTTCATTTTTGTGGGAAGGGTCAAACATCCAATATTGCACCTTTTTTGAACCCCTTTTCCTTCAATAGGGTTCATTTTTATGTAAAGGGTGCAAACTCTTATTTTGCACCCTTTTTTCTTAGAGTGGACACACACACTGTTAACTTTAGGTTCCTCGTCAAATTAAGTGTCAGGTATTAATTTTCAATTCCATTGAAAAGGTATTTATTTCAACTAAAAAACGATCATACGTTGCAACATAAAGTTGAATTTTGCATATTTTACAATCACAATGATAGCACATAACGAGAAACATACTTTATGTATACGTTCAAAAGAAAAATTTACATAGGTGATGGTTGAACAAAATAATGTACACCATATGTAGAAACGAAATAAGATAAAACATTACGAAGACAAAATATATGTAGTTCTTAACATGATAACATAATTTTCTTGTTAATACAGTGCGTCCCAGAAAAAAACGATGTGATGTGATAACACGAATGTGATGCAGCCATGCACAAAGAAGACGAAAGACCTGATGCATGGCTCATCTTCAACGAAACGGAGTTAAGTCTTTTGTCAACTCTGTCTGTTGCTACGGCAGGCAGCCAGTTAACAAGAACTTGTTTGATCAAATTATGGAAATACAAGCATTTTTTGAACTTTCTAGAAATGTGATTTTCTCCTTGGAATTCAGATACCGCCCGACAAATGACTATTTGGTTTCCTCTCTTCATATTGCTTTTAATCACTCATGCGTGAAATATGCATCATATGAGCTGCATCAAATGAAAGAAAAGGATCTAAGCTTTTCAAATATGTGTCATTTATTAATTATAAATGTGATTAAGTTATGATAAGACATCGGTTGTTCTCGGTCTCGTTTTTTCTGGGACGCACTGTAAACAATACAAAAGTTACAGTCAGCGTGTGAATATTGTGATATGTTTAATTCTGGAAAAATCGTTTAATACTCTGCTTTTTTTTAATGCAAATTTGAACGTTTCGAATATTTTGGCGATCCCCGCTAAATGCAGCAGATAAACCCTTTTCCCTTTTTACTTACTATCCCAGCCCACAAGTGAAACTCCGTTTGCTAATCTCTGGTTAATATTTCTTGTTTAATAATACATTTTTTACGCACAATATCTGAGAGGTATATTGTAAATACAATCAAATCTGGTTCAATGATAGACTTGGTATATTGTCTTAAAGCCAGAACTCTTTCAACTCTTTATTTGTTTTAATATTATTTATGTATACATGGTTCATCGCATTGCATAGAAAGATGAAGATGAATATAAACAAACAATATCATTAGACTTACAAAGGCAATAACATTCATAATACATTTAAATAAATATTGCGTGGAAAGACACACAGGAGTTTTTTAAATATTTATATACATATATATATTCATTTATTTATATATACAAATGTATATCCCTAAGATTTGAGACGTTGTCACCCATATCCCATTTCATTTTAACTGTATTCTTACGTAATACAAACCAAACAAAATAAATTTGCTAAATACTACTTGCAATAGCAAAATTTTCTAAATAAATATGTTCAACAGATATAAAATATTTAAAATTAATTTTGTTCACGGCCATAGCTTCATGACGACATCCAGATACCATTTTATAAAATATTCAACATTTGTTTCAGGTCTTCAATTTAAAGTCATTACCTCACCATATTTGGTATCTTGAAAGTTTATTACATGGCACGATTAGTCAACGCAACTGTACACGAATATTCTTCCTTTCTAGTTTAGGAGAGGAAAAAATGTTCCCAAACTAGTTTATTTACAAGTTTTATGGGGGTCTCCTATCTGATGATTGAAATGGTACGCTAATCTACGCTGTTGAACTCATGTCGGCTCTTCTAAGGGATAGTTGAGTTTTGGTAATAGAGAGAACAGTTTTAGTCAAAATGAATTTTAGTAACCAAAACCTGCACCATTTCATTGCAAACTATTAGTTATATCTGCACCATGCACGAAAGTTATTCACAAATTACAAACGACTTAGTAATAAGCCTGTTAACAATTTAAATAGAGCCTTTAAACGACATGAGGGAATTATCTGAAAAGTCGGTTTTAACCTTTTTTGATGATAAAGTTGTGCATGTTATCTTTTGTTACATAATGATTAAATAGAGAGATCATCAACAACTATTAAAAAACATGTGTTTGAAAAGGGCAAGTATTCTTTTGTATTTCAATGACTGGTTAAAAGAAGTTTGCTTTTCTGAAAACTTTATTAGCAGTCAATCAATTTCAAAAAGATAAAAGACCCATTTAGGTCCTCCGTATTTTAACGGCACTACGCTCTTTTACTGTATTTTCATGTCACGTAAATGAGTTTTAATGGATTAGATGACACGTTTGATTAAATTAGAATTTCCTTATTCATTTCACTACGGTATTTCAAGTCAAGCAAATTCACATTATCACATGGCCCTCTTAAACCGAGTTTCGCAGACTTTGGTTCATTACAAAATATTCCTATGTTGGATTTGGCGAGCGTGTACATCCCTTTCTTTCTTTGTTACAGCGCATATGATTGGTAGAAATTGGCTAAAAAGAGGGAGTGGGCATTTATGATGCAGGAGTTAAATGAACGCTAAGTGAACTTTAGAATACCAATTTAGATGTTTAGTACCGCTCACTTAACTTGAGGATTCAAAAGGGGAGTAAAGTCAGTTTTCAGAATACCGCCCCTGGTACATTTTTAAATTCTTGAAATTTTGTACGAACCAAATATGACAACACGTTAGGGATGCATAATGAGTATTAAACGAAACAAAGAACGTTAAAATCATATATATATAAACGTTTTTACTCTCATGGTTACTCACACAACATTTATAATAAGTTTTATGATATTACGCAGAATATCATGTATAAGACTAACATATAAGCAGAAGATGCAAGCATCTAGAAATAATGAACGTATACACACGGAAAGTATTTACATTGCGTTAAGAGGTTTATCATATATCGCGTGACTTAACGCAACATCAACAAAACAAAATGCAATGAAAAACCCCAAGAAATCAATAGTAGAGTATGTCTCTGCATGTTGAAGCTTTCATTAAATTCGGGTTGAAAATAATTTCATAAATCTCTACGATTAAGAAACAAGGTAGAATTTAAAAAAAGTTATATCAATTGGGATCTTTCTTCACGTTACTCAACCGACCATTGGAAACATCCGCAAACAGATATGGTCATATTTCGGTGTTAGTGAACATGTAAATGGAACAATAACCAATTATAACGACACATTAGGGATGCAGAATGAGTATTACACGAAACAAAGCACGTAAACAAATATATATATATATATACACCTTTATTTACATGGTTACTTACACAACATATAAAAGCAACCGTTATGATGTTACACAGAATATCATGTATAAAGACTTAAATATCAGCTGAAGATGCGTTAATAACGCAAGAGGTTGATCATACATCGCGTGACTAAAGGAAACATCAACAAACCAAAACAAAAAACACTGACAAATACAAGAAGAAATCTATAGTAGAGTATGTTAATGCATGCCGAAGTTGTCATTAAATGCGGGCTAAAATCGACCATTGGAAACATCCGCAAAAAGAGAAATAGTCATATTTTGGTGTTTAGTGAAGTGAACTATATTCATTAAGATTTATGTACATGTGTATGGAACAATCACCCTGCAGTGGCAAGTATGAACTTGCTTCCTATATCACAAACTACCCCCTAAAAAAGACACTTAAAAACACACACACCAAACAAACAAGCAAACAACTCCAAACAAGGAAAAGAAAAAAGAAGCCAAACTTGCCTAACTATCAAGCATTAAGTACATTGTGACTAACGATTCTGGATAGTACTATGTTTCTGCTGACGATTTTGGTTTTTATTGGGCGGCATCTAACTTAAGGAAGGTGTGTGACAGGGATGTATTGTATTCTTTTTCACTTTGCCTCGCCCCTCACTCTTTCTTTCTTTCTATCTCTCTCTCTCTCTCTCTCTCACACACTCTCTCTTTCTAGTTTTACAGCTAATCCAAGTACTCGTCTACAAGTCCTCCTGCTTCCGCCTCCTTGAGGATCGCATTTAAATCCGTTCTAGTCCGTATTGATGCAGCTTTCCATTTTTGAAGGAGGTCTATGTACTGCTCAGTTGTCTCTCTAAAATCCTTTTTGATACCTTCGGCGGTGCTGTAATCGATTCGAAGAGCAACATGAAGATTGCTCCACATACCAGGTGGTAGAAGCGTTGCTAGTTTCAGAATATTCGCATCTGTCACTTTCTCTTCATCTGATACTTTCTCTTTGTCATCTGATAAACTGAAATTTAAGAAGTAAAATGATATTATACTTGGGCAAAAATTCATTGATTCTTTTTAATTCACTACCCCAGAGAAGAAGTAAATATTAACTCTTCGAACTTACTATTAAAGTAATTTATAAATACATTAAGAAGTGAACTTGCAAGAGAACCAGAAATGAAGTTGACCTGAATAGGCATGCTTTTCATAAACAATCAAGTCGCGGTGCGGGCTGAAATTATCCACAATTTTCGCTATAGTGTCTTCAAGTGTCCCTCTCTGAATAATTTTTTTAATAGATTTAAGGCTTTCAGATACTATTTTTTATTTTTAAGCACATGCCGAATAATGAAAGAATAAAGTCTAAGAATTGATTCATGTAGGCCTGTTATTGGGACGTATATAGGACTGTAGTCGTATCCCGACGATTTGCCCCTTCGACAACTTCACCCGGGCAACTTCTTCCTGGACAGTTACGTCGGAACTGCATGTTTAATGTATGAATATACTAATACTGTTATACCTCAGCATTTTTGCATCTAGCATTTTTAGCTCTGATATCTTAGCTCTTACAGTTTTACACCACCCCCCCCCCAAGAATTGTAAATTGACAAAAATTGTTCATGCAAATACTCAACGCCTCGCTTGCTCGAACAGTTTAGGAACCAGGTAGTTAATATTCAGGCAAAACACTGATTCAGCCCCGTACAGTCATGGGTGAATGTTTAATCAGTTACCAGTGATGTTAAACTAAGAAGGTAGGGAACATGAGCTTTGCTACGGGCCTCTGTTTTACCGCATTTATTTTGAGTACAGATTTTTTTTTCTCTAGATTTTCTAATGCTTGATTTCAGCTTAATATTTTCTCTTCTTGCCGCATTTAACATTTCGTATAATTATATATTTATATACATAAATAAATATAAATATATGCACTGTATATATATATATATACAGGGCGTATCATAATAAAGGATATTGAAGTTTAATGACGATTTATATGATCACTACTGATTTCATAATCAAGCATTTTATGTCTGTTGTAAAGGACAGAATGTCCTCTTGTTAATGACACCCCGATCATACTACTACTGTCACAGTTGACTGAATAACAAAGCATTGTTGTCCACCATGTGAAAGGTGCACTGTGACAAGTTAGCATTCACAGATAAATTCTAAAGATTAGTGCTTGTGTGAACAATGAGTGGATTATGTGTCTAAGAAGGAAATGTTATCAAACTTGGCACAGTGCACCTTTCACATGGTGGACAGCAATGCTTTGTTATTCAGTCAACTGTGACAGTAGTAGTATGATCGGGGTGTCATTAACAAGAGGACATTCTGTCCTTTACAACAGACATAAAATGCTTGATTATGAAATCAGTAGTGATCATATAAATCGTCATTAAACTTCAATATCCTTTATTATGATACGCCCTGTATATAAATATATATATATACATTGCGCTCCGGAAAAAACGAAACCGAGAATTATCGATTTTTTATCATAACTTAACCACAATTATAATTGATAAATGACACATATTAGGAAAGCTTAGATCCTCCTCTTTCATATGATGCAACTCATATAATGCATATTTCACGCATTAGTGATTAAAATGAATTTGAAGAGAGGAAATCAAAAAGTCATTTGGCGGACGGTATCTGAATTTTAAGGAGTAAATCACATTTCTAGAAAGTTGAGTTTCTGCCCTTTAATATGACACCTCAATCGGGTAAAATGAGCAAGGAATGACAAGTTCTGTTTGTTTAAAGTAGTGCTTGCATTTCCATAATTTTATCAGACGATTCGTTTTCACTGGCTGCTGCCGTAGCAACAAACAGAGTTGACAAAAGACTTAAAGAGAAGGTTGAGTTCTGGGAAGAGGTAACAAATAATTTGTGAGCGTTATCATTGTTATTATGCAAAGGTGGAAGAACATCAGATTAAACATGTTCCCTGAAAAGCATGGCTCTTCAAATGCCTTCATATTCTAAATATGACATGAAACATCGTAAAAATCGGGGGGGGGGGGGGGTAGGTTTTTTTCGCCATGTGCTCGTGTAGTCCCATATACATCATTCTGTGTACAGTGCTTGTAACTTTGCCAAGATTTGGCCAAATTTCTTATCATTTTGATGATTCCAGAACCTTGCAATACACACAAATACTTATATACTAGATGATCAACCTTTTCTGATAGATTCCACACCGTTTCTTTCACAATGCAATCACATGACCAGAACCCAACTTTATCTTTAACTCCGTTTTGTTGACAATCAGCCGTAGACGGAAGACTTCGTGCTCTTATTTTTATCATTTTCTGTTTCTGCCTTTCCTGTTATCTTTTCCCCCTTCTATCACCTTGTCTTACGTTATTCATTGTTTTCATTATTCTAATTTTTTATCTGTCTATCTTTCCTTATGCTTTCCTTTCTGTCTCTTAATTTTATATTCCATATACTAAGAATCTTGTTCTACGATTGGTCAAAAGTAAATCACGTGATGAAAGATAGTTCGCCCATCATTGATGGGAGAAGAAAAGTTCGTTGCACTGTGTAGATAGTAGTACCATCTACACAGTGCAACGCACTTTAACCCTAAAAAGGCCGGGCTATTTGAGGTCTTAGTACGGCCGGGGGCGATTATTTTGTCCGTACCACTAACGCGTCACATCGGCCAATTTTATTCCGCAGAGCGACGTGGTCAAGACCACTCTCGAAACCGTACGGTACGAACTATTATGTATTCGCTCTCACTGTACTCTGTGTGTGAGGAAGGGGTGCACTGTTTAATGTGTACGTGTGTTCTATGTGCGTTGTGTTTGTGTCATGTGACGCTGTCATCAGACTGTGTAAATGTGGTTGCCCCCTTGATAGCAGACGACGTTGCAAATGTTTAGTTACAGACTCTTTGCAGGTTGTGGACTACTCAGTCAGAGGTCCGATTGTAGCAATATCAAATTAAAGCTCTTATAGTGACACTAGTACAATATTACAGATGAAAATCTATAGCTTTGGTTGCCTTTACTTCATAGGTCTATTTGGTCTGCTTGACAAGGTTCGTCTCTATACTAGCTGTATTAATTAAACGAAAACACTAATTTCATCTAATTTCATCAGATTAGACTTATGGGAATCAGTGATTCTCATAATCATTTCCGGCAACTTGTAAATGCTCATGGGAATCACGATAGTGTTTTTAAAATGATATTTCATCCTTTGTTTTGTATGATTTGTTCTTCTATGTATTTTTGTTTGTATGCACTTTGTTTTACCGAATAAATTGATAATAATGACAATAGTTCTAGTCAAAGTTAAAAGGTATAGGCATTGGCAGAGAAATTTGAAATATTTATTTGACAATACCTTTTTTCAAAACGGGAACCTTTTATCGGGGACGCTATGTCTGTATCCAGTTGTTTTCTTTATTTTTAATATACGCACTCAACAAAATATAAAGTGAAAAATAATTCTAGTTTCAATTTGGAAATGTGTTATTCAATATGCAAATGCAATTACATAATACCCTTAAAGGTACTATGTTCCATTTGCAGGCCAAAAAACGAAAAGGTTAAATTCCAACGGCATTTGAAAGTAAATACTAAATAAGAAATTCCCTAATAAAATGGAGGGGGGCTTGAAAATGTCTTTAAGTGGGAAATTAACGACTATTAGTTGTCATATCGACTTAATAGCTTTAGAGCCAGTAAGTAATAGTCTGATTTTCAGACCATTGTACCGAATGACTGCGCAAAGATTCAATCAGTTTAATTTTGGCCATTACAAGAAGTGGGTTATTGATGTAAACAAATGCTCATGTACCCTTTACAGCTCATTTTATGTATGTTATTACCAAGGAAGACAAAAAAGCCAGTCAGTCACTCAATAGTGTCTGACAGTTAAGTCTATAAAATAAACGAGTTTCCTTGCATAATTTGAATATTCGGACACTGCTAACGTTTAAATTTCACAGATAGGACATACATGACATATTCATAATTTCTGCAAAGTTCTACAGAATTTGATGTTTGCTGCAAAAGGGACATAGTATCTTCAAGACAGGAGTTTGTTACACATATTTGTTGTTTTATTTATTATTGGTGTGTTCTATCTCTTTTGAAGATTAGACAGATTAAATTTATGCAGAAAGTGTGAACTTTTATTTCAAAAAATATTTGTTTACTTACTTATCTTTAAACAAAACATAGCTTTACGACTTGCACTTATCGGAGAGTGTTTCTTTGTCTAAAGCTATTTTTTGATTTATTGTAAATCTATACTTGTATACTAACCAGCGTTTGTTT
Organism: Strongylocentrotus droebachiensis; assembly: GCA_035222895.1. NCBI lineage: Eukaryota > Metazoa > Echinodermata > Echinoidea > Camarodonta > Strongylocentrotidae > Strongylocentrotus > Strongylocentrotus droebachiensis. Next base: position 19,782 of record JAVYIG010013423.1, read on the forward strand.
AATGCATTTATTTTAGATTTGGGTTTCATTACCGATGAAAATCCAAATTGAAATGAGCATATACGGCACATCACTACTTCTATGTATAGGAATGTTGGTTTATTATATAAAATGAAGACATTAATCCAATGTTACCCGCTTGTTATGCTTTATAATTGAAATAACCGTACATAACATATTGCAATTAAGTATGGGCCTCAGCGCCAAAACTAAAATTAACTCTATTTATTTATTGCAAAAGAATGCCCTTCGTTTATGTACTGGTTCACCATATTTGTCTCACACAAGTCCAATATTTTACAAACTGAAAACCCTTACAGTATTCGACATAACTAATTCGCTACAAAGTTTACTGATCATGTTTAAGTATTTCAAAACTGTTACACTATATATCAATAAAGCCATTCACTCTTATCCCGTAATTCCTCAATTTTTCATCTAGTAAACCCGAAATTACTTATTGCCCAGATCCATAAGACGCTATGGTCTATGGAACTCTCTTCCAGAATCCTTTAAATCATGTTGCTCCCTCTACTTATTTATGGCCAAAGTTAAAACGATGTTATTATCAGAATATTCAAGGTAACATTTTGGTGTAAACTCTTTAGTCTTTATCATAATGTCATCTCCTCTTTTAGTCGAATCGTTATCATCATCATCATCATCACAATTTCTATTTTCAATTACCTATCCGTTTCTGCCTAATAAAATAATGTGTGAATCTATTTCATGAGTTTTGTCTGGGGCTGTTCTATCATCAAGCAATCTGCTTACAATGACAGTCCTTCTTCCGCAAATAATTGTATAATGTATGGGGAAATTTAGTATCTATGACAGTTTATCATTTCGTTTTTGAAAATAACAATTTATATATACATATATGTATTTGCTTATTTATGATTCATTGTCAGAAAAATATTTATACTTTATGTTATTATTGTTTTCGAAAAACTGTGTACTTACATGAATGCGGAAGAAAATCAAATCAAATCAAATTGTTTTAGACACAGTGAGAGAAAAAAAAACTGATGGACGATTAATTCTTAACTGAACTGACAAATGATGATGTAGTGTATTAACCAAAGCTCTAGAAGTAAAACCTTCTTTACAGAAATGATCAAAATCTGAAGGATTTTAAATAATTAAATGAGAAAAAGAAGTTTGTAATAATTATAGAATTGGATGACGAAAGTGTCATCGATCGTGTTCTTAAGTTTGAAATATCATTGATGGTGAGAGAAGAGTGTTGAAGAATAACATTGAAGCTAGTTGGAATTTTGTGGATTTTCTGCTTGAATCTTTTGTAATTGTCTCGGATTGCGAGCCAAGATTTTGGTTCGCACAAAGAACGCCACTGTTAATGTACAATTGTTTCTCTTCATAGAACTTTATTCATGATTTACACTCGAGATGATGGCCAATGAATGGGGTGGTGATGGCCATGATTATGTTATGCCACATAGTGATGATGACAGCAGTGGTAGTGTCTGTGAGACTGATTGATAATGATAATAGTGGTGATGGTGGTGAAAATGATGATTGTAATGGTGGTGGTGGAGATATGATGAAAGTGCTGATATCGATGGATGGTGATAATAGAGTGAACATCATATTTATAAATATAACAAAATCGTATTAAACAAGACCAACAAAAACATTAATATTTTACAGCTGATTTGGACTGACAGTCTAGTGCCTGGAGGTTGAGTGGGAGTATGTCAGAGCTATTCCTCTCTACTCGAATAATGCACATCCTTTGTGTTTCAAAAGGTCTTTTTATATAATAATTTAAATAAATTAAAATAAACTTGATTAAGAGTTTTCTCCAGGATTCCGACTTAAAAAGAAGGTAAAAAGCATATTGGTTATTTACCAGTTAACAATATACAACTGTACAATGTATCAGTGGCGAATCCAGGGGGGGGGGGGACGTATTTTAATTACTCGGCTGCCCCCTCCCCCCACATTTCTCAACTTGCTGACTGTGCCCACTATTATTTTCAAATTATCGATCCACCGCTGATGTATAACAATATTTACAGCACGATTATAGCAGTACATAATAATGCAAGTTAAAATGAATCACATTGACTTTATGGAAGCCCTCTCCACTTCTATGACGTAATGATTAACACGTACACTATTCACTTCATATTTTTATTTTTCAAATTACAGCTAGTAGAAGTAGACAAACCTTGTCAGGCAGACCAAATAGGCCTATAAACTAAAGGAAGCCAAAACTATAGGTTTTCATCTATTTTACTAGTGTCACTAAGAGCTTTAATTTGATATATAGATGACTAAAATCAGAACTATGAGTAGCCCACAAAGAACCTGCAAAGAGTCTGTAAATAAACATTTGCAACGTCGTCTGCTATCATGGGGGCGACCACATTTACACAGTCACATGACAGTGTCACGTGACACCATCAAAAAGCACATATAACTCACGTACACATTAAACAGTGCACCCCTTCCTCACACACAGACAGAGTACAGTGAGAGCGAATACATAATAGTTCGTACCGTACGGTTTCGAGAGTGGTCTTGACCACGTCGCTCTGCGGAATAAAATTGGCCGATGTGACGCGTTAGTGGTACGGAACAAATAATGCGGCCGGGGGGGGGGGGCATTGTGGCCCCCCATAAGATCTCGGCCGCAAAGCGGCCGATCTCCGCCAAAATAAAATGTGCATGCATGTCAAGTGAAGTGTATAGAATACTATGATAATTTCAATTTTTTGAAAAATTTACTCATTTGCATATTTATGGTAATTTATGCAAATAAGGTCATTTTTACCCATAAATCATATATTATTCATATTTAAGCATTCTTTTTCACTACATATATTCATTAGACCATTGTGAATAATAATACGACAAAAAAAATTGGAAGAGCCAGCTTATTACTTATGTTTTCCCTTGTTTTGATAATTTCTTATGTATTTCATTTTTTTTTAAACTTATGTATTTTATGGTTTTTGTTGTTTTATTTCATTTATAACTACAATTTAACTATTTTGACTCCAAAAACAACCACCTAAACTTTAATCAAGACCCAATAACTCATGTTTGATCTGTTTTAGGAAAAATGACTTTTCCTTATGTTTTGTACACAAATCACGAAAATGAGCGATTTTCGGGCTGACATGCAAAAACAAAAGGTCACATGACCTTGTAACCGTAGGTCCGATTAAATTTTTTTTTTTTTTAAAAGTTGCGCAAGACTCGAAAGAAAAAAGTCAGCGAGGGGCGGGGCGCCATCCATTTGCGTTCCCGAACAATCAGAAAAATCGTGGAGGGGGGGGGGGGGGGGCATCATGCCCCCCGGCCTTATGAGGGTTAACTGAAGACGTACTATCTTCACAGTGCAACGCACTTTAATTGTATACGTTGCGTATGCCCTCTTTAAGCGTTTTTAGTGTTAGTACGCGAACTATATGGTCACACCACCGAATGCACTGTACGTATCGTACACCGTTGGCTTGCTGTTAATTGATGACTTGATGCTCTAAAATGACGGAAGTGAAATGTTTTTGATGTGGAATATAAAGCAAATAATCACCTTTTGGTTTCAGGCGATGGCAAACTATCACTTCCTCGGAATGTATACGTCTTTTAAGAGCAACCTTCAATCCCATTTGTTTAATTTCGCGTTTTGAAGACAGACATTCATTCATTCTTTCATTTTTGCATTTTCTTTCTTATGTAAATGTACACGATTCTTTGTAATGATGTAACGTGTTCCGTAATATTTTGAATCGCCTTGAGCATTTAATTAAAATGGATAATGGTGCTATATAAAAACATGTATTATGTATACGCTATCTTTCCGAAGCGAAGCTGAGGAAAGATAGCTACATCCAGATCGCCTCAGAAGAGAAAGTTTGTCACATCACCTTCACCAACGGTAATTATTTGCGTACTATCGCCTTCTATTATCTTATTCTTTGTTTTATCATTCTAACACTTTCTCTTCCTACTATTCCTTATGTTATTATTCGTTTTTCCTTCTATCACCTTCTCTTTAGTCATGTTATTATCATTCTCTCATTTTCTTTCTGTTATTTCCTTATGTTATTCTTCATTTCTTCCTTCTAACACCTCCTCCCATGTAAATCATTTTTATGAAAATCATTCTATCATTCTCTCTCTATCTTTCCTTATTGCAATGACGAACCTTCGTCATTGCTTTGTTTTCGTTCACATTCTGCCCCATTAATATTCTCCTTTTCCTTATCGTTATCGTCCAGAAATCGCATTCGTTTTGCACGTAGTGTTTGTTATTCCTAGTTCGGTGCTTTCCTCATGTTCTTTTCCTTTCAAATTTCATAGGCATAGTCTCTAACATCCCTTCAAGGTCACTACATTCTTCGATTTTCGAAATCACTCATGCATAACCGTCTAGGCGCCATTTTGTCCATTTCTGGTCCATTTTAAGGCCTTTCTTTCTTCCTTCCTATCTCCACTATCCTAGATCCTATAAACTTCTAACAAATTCCTCTAGATAGTCTAAGAGATGTTCTTTAATCTGCGACGCAAAACCCTCCTCAAATGCCATCTTCATACTCAAAATTCAAATCTGAAACCGACTCCGTCAACAATCTCTGAAATTCTTGAAAAATTGACCCCTAAATAATCTAAAACTGCCATAACTTTCTCATATAAATTCCGTTTTGCATTTAAATCTCACAGTATCTTTATCCCATAATTGCACATAGCCGTGTCAAATTTCATGCTCCAATGGCTTTGCACAACATAAATAGCGCCCTCTAAAGTTCTGGGAATTGGCTTTCTTTCTGTGGCCGTATCTCCATAATGGCTTGGCAAACCCGTACCCTTTTTTGGATTTAGATACTTGAAGATATGCCCTTTCCAGCCATATACAAAATCATATACCCTATCACTGACCAAATTTGAGAAAATTGCCCTCCAAATTCGCCATTTTCAAGAAAATTGAGAAATAACTTCAACTTGCTCTAAACCGGCGATCTTTATACCTACATCAATGAAACTTGGCAGACACATGTATCCATATACGTGACAACTGTCTGTTAAGTTTAGTAAATTGTAATGCCCTCTTCGCCAAGTTATCGCCAAAAATGATGAAATTACTATGCTTTACGTAATAGCGCGTTCGATGCGTGCAGTACGTTTTGCGCAGATGACAATGGTTTCAAACTGACCGCACTGAAGTGCTCTTTGGAATGATACCAAGTATGGTATATGTTCACGCAGAAAATTGTGAGTAAATCGCATTTGAACAAGGGTCACTATACGAATTCCGCCGAGTTTCTGCCCTATTATAACACGTTTCGGCCATGACGTCATTTTTAAGACTGTTATTCGGGTGTGTTAGTATGGGCGGCTGTTCGTGCCAAAGCACGCGTCGCAACATGTTCATCATGCACCAAGTCCTATTGGTTTTGCACGCAGTGCTTGCGAGCCCTTTCTAGATCCTTTCCTCTACTCCAATTCCCTTCAAAATTCGTAGGCGTAGTCTCTAGCATTCCTTCAAGGTCACTGAATTCTTCGTTCTCCGGAAACCCTCATGCGTGACCGTCCAGGCACCATTTTTTCAGTTTCGGGCCGTTTTGGTGACCTTTCTTTCGCCCTAACTATCTCCACTATCACAGAAGCTACAGACTTCTTACATATTGCTCTGGATAGTCCGAGAGTAGCTCCTTCGTTTGTAACGTAGAAACATGGCGTCATTGCACGCACATCGTTGTGACACGATTGCATTTTTAGTATTCTTCTTCTTCTTTGCAGAAAATCGCATTCGTTTTGCACGTAGTGTTTGTTATTCCTAGTTAGGTGCTTTCCTCATGTCCATTTCCTTTCAAATTAAAAAAGGCATCGTCTCTAACATCTCATCAAGGCCACCTATTTTTTCGATTTTCGAAATCACTCATGCATAACCATCCAGGCGCCATTTTGTCCGTTTCTGGTCCATTTTAAGGCCTTTCTTCATTCCTTCCTATCGCCACTATCCTAGATCCTACAAACTTCTAACAAATTCCTTTAGATAGTCTAAGAGATGTTCTTTCATCTGCGACACATAACTTGACATTCAAAATGCCATCTTCGTACTCAAAATTCAAATCTGAAACCTACTCCGTCAAAAATCTCTCAAATTCTTGAAAAATGGACCCCTAAAAATCTTAAAACTGCCATAACTTTCTCATATAAATTCCGTTTTGTATTTAAAATCAATGATACCAAATACGGCCCATAAAGAGACATAAAGTGAGAAATAAAATAAAAATTAAGTCGGGCCATAATATAGATCCTGTACGTTTTCCGCCCATGCATTACACGCATTGTCTATGGGGCAAATCGGGTTCACGCTTTTGGCTCCCAGAACGATCTTTATTTCCTGACATTTTACAGGCACATTCTAAGTGGCCAAATGCAGAGCATATCGAAGCCAGATTTTTAAAAACGGTCAAGAGGGTCGTTTTAGACGTTATTTTATACTCTGCATGATTATGTTAGTAATTAGGACGGCCGTAGGTGCCACAGCACGCGTCATCTCGTGTTCATCATGCACCCAAAACCCATTCGTTTTGCACGTAGTGCTTTGGGAGCCCTTTCTAGCTTCTTTCCCCTATCCCAATTTCTTTCAAACTTCGTAGGCGTAGTCGCTAGCATCCCATCAAGGTCACTGTAATCTTCGTTCTCCGGAATCACTCATGCACAACCGTCCTATTGGTTTTGCACGCAGTGCTGGCGAGCCCTTTCTAGATCCCTTCCTCTACTCCAATTCCCTTCAAAATTCGTAGGCGTAGTCTCTAGCATTCCTTCAAGGTCACTGAATTCTTTGCTCTCCGGAAACCCTCATATGTGACCGTCCAGGCACAATTTGTTCCGTTTCGGGCCGTTTTGGTGACCTTTCTTTCGCCCTAACTATCTCCACTATCACAGAAGCTACAGCCTTCTTACATATTGCTCTGGATAGTCCGAGAGACGTAGAAACATGGCGTCATTGCACGCACATCGTTGTGACACGATTGCATTTCTAGTATTATTCTCTGTTTTTATTCGTGTACTGTTATATCTTTCTCTCTTTCATTACTTCCCCGCCAAAAACACACTCACTTCCGGTTGAAGATCGCTTCCTGGACCGCTTGTGCGTACACACTCGCAGATAGACCGATCTAACCTTAAACCCCATAACCCCCACCGTAGATCCGCCTCTGAGGGTCAATGGGTCAGGGAAATGTAAGATAACGACTTTATCAAATGGGGAATGTGTGGAAAATACAAAGACTCACATAAGGCCTACTGGTCTTGAAAAAATGATAATCCGGGTGATTGACAACACCACCTATTGGGTAAACAACAGAATGGTGTCGAATTCCTTATAAGAGCCCACTACATTAAGTCTTTGGACAGTGCCAGTCCATTGCTTTGTCGTTTTGTTGTCGCGAATCCGCTGAGAAAAATAAATCACCCTCAACGCTAAAACGGAGACAGTCCTTTCATTCAAAGCTTGTTTTCCCCGACGGGTGTATTTTCGGAGATCGTGCGATTGATAGAGACATTGTGCTCTGTATGGGATTCGTGTAAGGAACGGGGGAGGATATACTTGAAGAAGAAAAGAAAAAAAAAGAAAAAAAAGAAAAGTAACAAGCACTGTACACAGAAAGATGTATATAGGACTACACAAACATGTGGCATAAAAACCGGGCCTCATTTTAAAGCTGTTACTTCTCATATTTAGAATATGTTGGCATTTGAAGAGCATTTGTACTCTGATGTTCTTCAACACTTGCATAACAACAATGAAAACGCTCACAAATCATCTGTCGCCTCTCCCCAGAACTCAACCTTCTCTTTAAAGCCTATCTTCACTAGTTTGGCCAGGAGGGATGAGACCTCCCTGCGTGGTCACTGGTAGGTGGTTATCTTTTCAAGTCAGCTCTCAATTAACATAATAAAAAGGGGATGATGGGGGACCAATGGGGACCGCTTAGGCATTTTTAGTTTTACATACTTTTTCAACAATTCATAAATTTCTCATTAGGTATCCGATTTTGCTCAATTTTTTTTTGATTGGTTTGTCTGATTTTTCTGCTTCTATTGAAAGTAAATTATTTTTGGAGTGGACTTGTACTTTAAATGCGAGTTGATCATACAAATAAAATCATAATTCTCAACGATTAAGGAACAACAAAGAATTCACACGAAGCGATATCAATTAAGATCTTTCATCATGTTAATCAACCGACCTTTGAAAACGTCCACAAAATTAGAAATGGTCATATTTTGGTGTTTAGTGAACTGTATTCATTAAAGGCCGGCTGTACTAGTTTGGCCAGGAGGAATTAGACCACACAGCGTGGTCAGTGACAGGTGGCTATCTCATCAACTCGGCTCACAATTAACATAAGAAAACAGAGGATCATGGGGGACCAATGGTCACCGATCAGGCATTGTTTACTATATAGAGGGAGCAAGTAGCTACAAGTAGGACAGTGGGGCTTTAAAATTCGTGTACATGTATATGGAACAATCTCTCGGCAATGACAAGTACAACATGCTTTCTAGAACAAACGACCTCCGCCGCGCCCTCCCCCAAGAAAAAAAACACAACAACAACATCAAACTAGAAATGCAATCGTGTCACAACGATGTGCGTGCAATGACGCCATGTTTCTACGTGTCAAACGAAAGAGCTTCTCTCGCCCTATCCAGAGCAATTTGTACGAAGTCTGTAGCTTCTGTGATATTGGAGATAGGTAGGGCGAAAGAAAGGCCTCAACAGTGACCTTGATGGGATGGTAGTGACTATGCCTACGAAGTTGGAAAGAAATTGGGATATGGGAAAGGACGTAGAAAGGGCTCGCAAGCACTGCATGTAAAAACCAAGGGGATTTGGTGCATGTTCGTCATTGCAATAAAGATCGTTCTTGGGGTCAAAAGCGTGAACCCGATATGCTCCATAGACAATGCGTATAATGCATGAGCGGAAAACGTACAGGATCTGTATTATGACCGGAGTTAAAAAAAAAAATTCTCTCTCTCTTTATGTCTCTTTATGGGCCGTATTTGGTATCATTAGAAAGAGAATTTCATGATTGTTATTGTAAACCACTCTTTTTTTTCTTCTATGATAATCCTATCGAAACACGTGATGTAAAATAGAATTATAGTACAAAATGGCGTCTTAAATGGCCCCCTTGACTAATTTCAAAAATCCGGCCATGAGGTGCCCTGCGTATTGGAACTCGGCATGTCACTGCAAATTTTCAAGGAAAAAAAAGGACGTTTAAGGGGCGAAAAGCAGTCTGAAAAAATGACGTCATAGCCGATACGTGTTAGATTCGGGCGGAATTCGTGTAGTGACCTTTGTTCAAATGCGATTTACTCACAATTTTCTGTGTGAAAATATACTATACTTGGTATCTTTCGAAAGGGCACTTCATTGCGGTCAGTTTGACACCATTGTCATCTCCGCGCAATGTACTGCACGCATTAAACGCGCTATTACGTAATGCATAGTAAATTCATCATTTTTGGCGATAACTTTGCGCTGACATATTCGAATTTTACCAAACTTGGCAGACAGTTGTCACGTATATGGATACATATGTCCGCCAAGTTTCATTGAGTTAGGTATAAAGATCGCTAATTTAGAGCAAGTTGAAGTTATTTCTCAATTTTCTTGAAAATGGCGAATTTGGAGGGCATTTTTCGCAAAGTCGGTCAGTGTGAGGGTATATAATTTTTTATATGGCTGGAAAGGGCATATCTTCAAGTATCTAAATCCAAAAAAGGGTACGGGGTTGCCAAGCCATTATGGAGATACGGCCACAGAAAGAAAGCCAATTCCCAGAACTTTAGAGGGCGCTATTTATGTCTTGCATAGCCATTGGAGCATGAAATTTGGCACGGCTATGTGCAATTATGAGATAAGGATAATGTAAGATTTAAACACAAAACGGAATTTATATGAGAAACTTATGGCAGTTTTAGATTTTTAGGGGTCCATTTTTCAAGAATTTGAGAGATTTTTGACGGAGTCAGTTTCAGATTTGAATTTTGAGTACGAAGATGGCATTTTGAAGGTCAAGTCATGTATCGCAGATGAAAGAACAACTCTCAGACTATCTAGAGGAATTTGTTAGAAGTTTGTAGGATCTAGGATAGTGGAGATGGAAAGGAAGAAAGAAAGGCCTTAAAATGGACCAGAAACGGACAAAATGGCGCCTGGACGGTTATGCATGAGTGATTTCGAAAATCGAAGAATGTAGTGACCTTGATGAGATGTTAGAGACTATGCCTATAAAATTTGAAAGGAAAAGGACATGAGAAAAGCAGCTAACTAGGAATAACAAACACTACGTGCAAAACGAATGCGGTTTCCTGACGATAAGGAAAAGGAGGAAAAGGAGAATATTAATGGGGCAGAATGTGAACGAAAACAAGGCAATGACGAAGGTCGTCATTGCAACAAACAAACAACCCCAAACAAGGACAAGAAAAGTAAGCCAAACTTGCCTAGCTATCAAGCGTTCAAGGCATCGTTCAACAATGTTAAATCTGAGATGCACGGCCCTACGCGTTATCAGTGTCTGTGATATGGTGTAATGTTGAAGCCCTACACAAATTGCGCTTCAAAATGATCTAGAAGTGCCTCAAAAAGTAATAATCTTTGAGTGACCGGCTTTACCATACTCGTTTTCCCCAGTAGACTGCAGTGTTATGAAAGCCATTAGGAAAACGCAAAATTTGATTTCGATTTTCAATCATTAATATCTTGATAATCAGACAGGCGATCGGCTTGTAAAAGTCACGGGGTTCCTGACTGACCTAACGGCTTATAGTTATTATTGCAGCATGAGCCAAAATTCAGGATTTTGTTTCAGAATCAAAGTAACCCAATCCCTTTAACAACATTGTGACGAACAATTATGGATAATAATGTATTTCTGCTGACGGTAATGACTTTATTAGGCGGCATCTGACTGCAATAGGGAGACTGAGTATTAAAGAAAAAGGTGTGTTACAGGGATGTATTATATTTATTTTCACGTTGCCTCCCCCCTACCCCCTACACTCTCTCTGTCTCTCTGTCTCTCTCTCACTCTTACTCTGTCATTCTGGTTTTACACCAAATCCACGTACTTGTCTACAAGTCCTCCTGCTTCTATCTTGATGAGGATTGCATTTAGATCCTTTCTGGTCGGAGTCGATGCAGCTTTCCAAATTTGAAGGATGTGTATGTACTGCTCAACTTTCCGTTTACAATCAACTCTGATACCTTCAGCGACGCTGTAATCGATGCGGAGAGCAACGTAAAGATGGCTCCACCGATCAGGTGGTAGACGCGTTGCTAGTTCCAGAATGTACGCATCTGTCACTTTCTCTTCATCTATTATTTTCTCTTCATCTGATGGACTGAAATTCAAGAAGCAAAATTATATTATGGTTTAGGCAAAAAGTCACTGATTCTTTGTAATTCACTCCCCCAGAGAAAAAATAAATCGTATCTCTTCGAAACTGTACAATTGAAATAATTGTTCCCTCCTTTCTCCACCTTTCCCCTCATTTCCTCTCCCTTTTTTCTTTTTACTTGTTCTCTTTTTCTCTTTTTGTTCTCTCTCTCTTCTTATTTAATCTCCTTTCTTCTCCTTTTTCCTTCTTTCCTCTTTAATTACTCTCTTATCGCTCGACCCCCCTCTCTCTCTATTCTGTATAGTGGCTATTTTTTATTACCAGAAGGTATGTAGGAATAAAGACTTTGTGAATAGCCTTTTTTTTCATTTCCCAAATATGATTGCTTGTGGTAACCGTTTATTTTAAGAACCGATTCATTAAAACGAGGGTCCCAAACAAAATTAAAATGCAACCATAACAATCAACAAGAATATACATTTGTTAAAAGTTTAATGAGTGACATGATGGTTCACTGAAATACTCGGGGGAAAGGGGAATGGAGTCATGAAAGGGGAGTCATAAAGCGGTGTTTTAACAAAAATAAAATGTTATGAATTTATCGACAGTTTACCTAGGCGAGGATAACAAATAAATGATCCGAAGACAACTAATTTGGCGTAGGAAGGACATTCACATTGCCACAAAGATGATGTACGTAATGAACAGACTTACCGGGATAATATCATCTGCTGGACAACTTCGTCTCTAGCATACTGGATCGGTAGTTTCCCATCTTTGTCCTCTACGTCTACTCTAGCGCCATTCTCCAAGAGGAAAAAGAGAAGTTCTCTCGCAGGGGACAGTTTTTCCTGGTAACGTTTTTCAGTAACCTACGAAAACCAAAAGCAATCATATTTTTGAAATGATTTTTAGGAAAGAAAAAAAAAAGGCAATTATTGACTATATAATAAAGGTGGGGTTAAGATGATTGATATTTACATTCATGCTAAATCCTGAAGATATCATTGAATAGAAGATTTGTAACTGATTCTCAGACAGAAAGTTTCACTTTTCACATGTTCAATTCATTCTTGCTCCAAACCTATTTTTTCACCTGTATATGGGCTCACATTAGTTTAGAAAATTAGCAGACATGACTCCAAATCGATTTTGGAAAGAGGTCCTCATCCCTTGTTCAGACTTGGTCGAACTTCATATTGACAACATTGCATGTCAACCTCTCTGGAATAACCCCTAAATTAAAATGAATGACAAAGTGGTATGTTTGGGGCTTGGAATTTCGAGGAATACGTTTTGTGAACGACATTCTAAAAATAGATGCTTCTTTTTCTTCATATTTTGAGTTTCAGCGGAGATTTGACATACAAACAAATCTCCTCCAGTACTATGGTCTTTGTAATGCAATTCAGTCAGGTTTTAAAATTAGTACACATGTATCTCCTAGTAAGGCCTTAGAACCTATCATTCCCGAAGCCGTGCACCTTGTGGTGAAAACAAATGTTGGTTGTTCACATATTTATCGGTGTTTTCTAAAAAACAAAGTAAAAGAATGTAAAGCTTTTACAAAGTGGAAAGGTTTTTTAGATTTTCAAGACGTACTTTGAGGTTCGTACTGTCATATTCCATTTCAGTCAACAATATATATCAACATGAGGTGGTTTCAAATCAAGATTTTAAGTAGAATATTATATATGAAGGATAGTTTGTTAAGATTTGGTGTAGTGGCTGACAAGAAGTGTACTTTTTGTAGTAGGAATGATGAAACTATCATACATGTTTTTTTTTGCTTTTGTAACTATTCTAATGAAGTATGGTCGAAGTTAGAGTTCTAGATATTTCGTAATACGGGGGAAAGGATCAAACTTACAAATACAAATAAATTGTTTGGATTTTGCGGTAGCAATAATCATGCACTCAACTGTGTTCTGATGATTGTAAGACAAGAAATATTTTCAGCTAAATTACGAAATCAACTACCTTCATTTGATATAATTTTATCAGCTGTAAAACGTTATTATGAAATGGAAAAATATATAAACCAAACAAATCTCAGAGAGAATAAATTGAAAAAGAAATGGTTTCACTTTAGAAAATATTTTGAGAGTGTTGGAAATGTGCTAACACAAGCATGATTATGTATTTTATGTTTAGTATTTTTTATATATATTTAAAGTACAAATTTTGTCATAAATGTTTGTTTTTATCTGCCACAAAGTTTTCGGCCGTGATGATTATTATCTGTGTTAAGCCTTTATGTATGGAAATTATTTCTTTAATTATTTGTATATAATATATGGATATACTGTATATGATGAAATTTGTTTTGAAAATAATGAACCCTGTCATGGAAGGGAAAAAAATTATGTACTTGATTTTTTAAATAAATATTAGTATACAAATAATACACAGCAGTCAGGGCATTAGTAAGAATTACCCACACAAGATACATTTGGAACAGTTTAACATGCCCGACGCGATAGCCGAGGGTGTGGGTAATTTTTATTAATGCCCGAACAAAATGTATTATTTGTTGTATAAGATGATGTTATATTTGTTTTATAAAATGATGTTTTATAACATGATTTTACTTATGACTGGTCATTAGTAGAAAAACGTGTTAGGCAAAATAAATGCCTGACCGGTCACGTGTACCTTCTCAGCCAATCGTTTGATTAGGATTCGCTTCATCATCTTAAAATGTAAATTAATGAATAGAAAACAAAAACAACGAAACCAAAAGAAAGAAACAAAAATTGTCAAAATGCAAGTAATTGCAATCGAAGTTAGCTTCTTGAACACGGGAAGGATTGCAATGATGAAGTCATTATAAGACGGCCATTAAACTCTAGAAAGTATTTAACTTGGCAGATATAAAGACTGCGTTTTTATGACCTCTAAAATTCTGATGTGCTCTATCTCTCCTCTCAAAATATTGCCTAAATCTAGTTGGCTAAAACTTTGCTGAGTTCTAAGCTACTTTAATAATAACAATGATAATGATAATATATCTTGTTTACCTTGTATTAACATTGTTCTCCTTGAGGACCATGCAATTATATCATTACCCCGGCTTTAACCGATTTAGCCTAACAGAGCTTGATCAAATCGTGACATTTATCTTTCCATATTGACTAGCTATATATTACTCAACATTACTTAAAGATAAAGACGAGTTCTGGTCATGCGATTGCATTGTGAAATAAACGTTGTGGAATCGATCAGAAAAGGTTGATCATCTAGCATATAAGTATTGGTGTGTATGTACTGTAAGGTTAAGGTATCATCAAAATGATAAGAAATTTGGCCCAGTCTTGGTAAAGTTACAAGCACTGTACACAGAAAGATGTATATGGGACTACGCACACATGCGCGACACGTGCGTTTATCTCTCACATAACAATAGATAAACTAATTTACCAAATATATCTTAGTAGGCGGTCCCCGGCAATTTTTTTATCATCATGTATTACTTAATACATATTCTTTTACATGATAGGTAATAGAAGCTTCCATTTCATTTGTTTAAATTGGGGCGTTTCCAATACTGGTCTTTACCTTTAATAAATTAGGGTTGGGGAAAGTTGCCTGATATTTATTATCCTTCATGATGCAATGTAAAATGTACCCACAAATTGGAGAAACATGATATTAAAGGTCCGTAGATCAGACATAATATCTGTGGAAGTGTATGCGCCGAACAAATTTTGAAATATTCACATTGCCCGAGACAGTACCTATGTTATCGAGTGATGGTTAAAAAGTGTTCAATTTTCCCACTCTTTTCGGAATGTACTACTACTACTAGAAGTACTACTAGTACTACGAATACTACTACTACTACTACACTACTACTACTACTACTGCTGATGCTGCTGTTGCTGCTACTACTACTACTACTACTACCATTACTTCGTATTTCCCAATGCCTCCTACGGAATTTCCACTTTTAATTTAATTTTGCTGTTGGATAATTGGGTATTGTATGTTGGCAAAACAACAATCATTTAACAATTATCATTTAGTAATTCAGTTACTCTACATCAGTAAGTTAACTTTTAACAAAGGGTTCATTAGAGAGTACATATGTTACTCAGTGTTTGTTACACATTTGTATAATTTTGCTTAACACCTTTATGAGTGCACTACTTTTTCTGCTAATATTACTACTACAACAACAACAATAACTACTACTACTACTACTACTACTACTTCTACTACTACTACTACTACTACTACTCCTACTTCTACTACTACTCTAACTAATACTTGTAACTCTTCTTCTTTATCTTTATTTTATTTTCTTGTCCGCCTCCTTTTTTCTCTTCTTTTCTTCTTCCTCTTCACCTTCTTTCTCCCTTTCTATTATTTCTATTCTTTCTGTTTTCCTTATTTGACAACCCATGTGATGAGAGTCACTTCATAGATCGCCGAAGTGGAGTACGGCCATACCGATCCCTGTACTAGAGAGTATGTTAATGAGTGTCTCGAGTTCTATCGACCTGTGCGTACAAACCTTCGCTCTAATGCAGATCCATTTCGATCGACTTTTCATGTGGCTCGCAGTAAGGCAGTAGATCGCACATTCACTGTTGCAGCAGCTATAAGGAGTGAAATAAACTTCCTTCCAGTATAAAACCTGCTCCATCAGTGGATGTTTTTAAACAACTTCTTAAAACGTACCTATTTTCTTCTTGATTCGCTATCATTTTGTTTTGTTCAATGTTATGTTATGATTTGTTGATATATTGTTATATTGAATATTATTGTAAGCGCTGTGATATAGTTTACTATGAATAGCATAGCTAAATGACTAATAATAATTATAATAATATCATTATGATATGATTTGATAACAATAATATTAAAGGGGCTGCAGTCATGAATGCCAATCTCTGAAGATTTTAGATTTCAGATAAAAATACGGTGATCCTCCCCGCACAGTTTGGAAACGTTTAACCACGAGAGAGTATACGGGTTTTAGAGAAGTAAATGTTGACAATTGAGCACACGCCTGATCTTCATCTGTATATCGATTTGTTGATACATGACAATATATTTACTTATTTATTTACAAGGTGTATGTTGCTATCATTGTATACACTTCTGTGAGGGTAAGTTTTTGATGGTTGGGCGGAGGGACCATTACGGTTGAAGTGATTAAGTTTGTTCTCTTCTTCCCTGGCCGCCATCTTTTGCACTCAGAATATTGCTACAAAAATGTGTATTTGTATAATTGTTGTCATTAACATTTTGTAATCACCATGATTATATATTTTTTTATTGTTATATGTTTTGAAAGTGCCGAATTAATAATAAATGAATAAATAATAAATAAATTAAGATGTACAATAACAATGTCCATAACCAAAATAAATTACGTATTCACACCATCATAATGGATATTATTAAGCTTACCTTTTGAAGTGGCTCCCATGACTCCACCGTAGTATCTGCACGGTAACAAAGCTTGATTGCTTCATGTAGACAGGTTTGCCCATCCTGTGACTGGATATTCAAATCGGCTCCATGAGAAACCAACGAATGCACTACAGATGAATGACCGTTTTTGGTGGCCAGGTGAACGGCTGTACATCCGCTCTCATCTGGTTTGTTGAGAAAACATTTGTCCTGAAATCAAAAGGATTATGATAAGGGAAATTAGTAGAATAATGTATCCTTACGTAAAAGTCATATAAAATATAAAGATTTGTGAACAATCTGAATTCTTAGTTTTCATTATAATGACAGTGTCGCAACGAAAATTCAGATCAGTTTTTTTCTTTTCTATATATCATATTTGTTCTTTTCATAGTACAGGGTGTCCCGAAAATAGATAAAACGGTTACACTTTCAATAATTTAACATTATCGTTTGATAATTAAAAAAAACATAGAAACAGTGGCGTATCAAGAAGGTGCAGAGGCCTAGGGCGACATGTTGAGGGGCGCAAAAACGCAGTAAAAAAAAGGAAAAGAAAAGAAAAGGAAGGGAAATGAGGTTCCTATAGGAATATGCGCCTCGATCAAAGTTAAAGTGCACAAGAGGGTTGAAACATAATGTTTTGCGCTAAGTAGAGCGCAGCATTTAACGGCGTAGGCTTCAGGGAGGCGGAAATGAGGTTTTAATTTGCTTTTACTGAGAGTCAACATGTCTTTTTATTCCTTAATGTTTGTATTCTACGTTAATTTGGCTTTCCACTGATTATAAAGTTGTACTTTCATCGCATATGGTCTTTAATGTCAGCGTGAGAGTTACAAATTGTGCCTATAGTAAGTCTTGCTCGATCCTCCCCCCCCCCATGGACATTGTGTCAAATGAAAGAAGGAAACGCAAGCCTTCCGATGAAAGATATTTTGTTAAACAAAATATTTCAGAATCATTTCCTGTCTTTTCAAAATTTTAAGTGCAGTTGCCGCTCTAACACGACAATAGACCTTCTTACCTCTTTTTCGCATAATTTTTGGAAAGAAAGTTTCTCTTGACAACCGAAATCAACTCCACTCTATCGGATGTTGGTAAGTTAGATTTTTTAAACCATGTTTGGGAGCCAAAAAGGAAAGAAATCGGCTTTCCACTGATATAAAAATTACCAAGAAGTAATGTTAAATTATTGAGTAAATCATCAACAAGCTCTAGTTTCTGTTTCAGGGAAAACTGAACATTAACAAAGAGCATTATTTGTATCACAGTTCGCAAAAGTACATTTTTCTGGTAATTACCCCGTATGTTCATCAAATAACATACAATGATAGTGAAACATTTAAATTCCATTTTTAAAAAAATTTAATGCATCTTTTTCTTCCATAGAATGTGTTGCATTTGGGAACTCTTCTACTTACTACATGTTATGCATGTTAATGTAAACAAATTCTAAATAGGAAATTCAGAATATTACCTGTGAACACTCTTCTCCAGAAGATGGATGAGAAAGCAAGGAATTGACAACTGCAAGACGGCCATTGTTTGCTGCAAGATGTAACTGTGTTGTCTTATGGACTTCTTCCTTTGCAATAGCACCATAACTAAGCAATAAGTTCGTAAGATGAATGTTGCCATTCTCTCCTACAAGATGTAAGGGAGTGAAGCCCTTCTTGTCAGTTTCGTTGACTTTAGCTCCTCTGGTGATAAGGTGTTTTGTGATATCGATGTGACCTTCCTGTGCAGCAAGATGCAAAGCTGTTCTGCCGTTAGAATTGCATTTGTGCAAGTCGGCTCCTACGGTGAGAAGATTTTCTATCGCTTTAGACTGACCATTTAGTGAGGCAAGATGCAAAGCAGTGCATCCTTCGTGGTTGGCTCTATCAACTTGTGCTCCAATCTTGAGAAGATATTTAATGACATCGGAGTGTCCCTTTTCTCCGGCAAGATGCAACGCAGTGAATCCTCTTTTATCGGCTAGGTCAATCTTTGCCCCTTGGTTGATGAGAAATCTCACGACAGCCAAGTGACCGTTCAGTACAGCAAAATGTAAAGCTGTTAGGCCTTTATGTTCAGACCTATCCAGTTCCGCTCCATTGCCAAGAACATATTCTGTGAGGTTAAGACTGCCCTGTTCTGCTGCCAGGTGAAGCGCAGTCTTCCCTCCTGCATCAGGACTATCGATGTATGCCCCTTCACTGAGAAGAAAAGTTGCGACATCTAGCTTATTATTTAATGCAGCAAAATGTAGAGCTGTCCGACCATTTTGAATCCCCTGATTAACGTCGGCTCCTTCGCTTAGCAAATATCTTGTAATATCCAGAAGACCGGCCAATGAGGCAAAATGCATTGCTGTAAATCCTTTCCTATCACGCATATGTACCTTTGCTCCTTTGCTGCGAAGATATTTCAAGACATCAAGATGACCGTTCTTTGCTGCAAGATGATAAGCAGTCACTCCATTATCATCGGCTCTATCTACGGCAGCCTTTTCGTCTAGGTCTAAGAGATATTCCATGACATCATTATGACCATTTTCTGCTGCCAGGTGAATTGCAGTCATCCCTCTACTATCAGTCATATGGATATCCGCCCCTTTGCCAAGAAGATATTTCGTGACTTCAAGATGTCCATTCATAGCCGCTAGATGTAAAGCTGAGTTTCCAATATTATTTATCTTATCAACCTGTGCTCCTTTATTGACAAGATATTCCAATATTTCAACGCGGCTTGCCGATCCGAAATAAACAGCAGTCGCTCGTTCTGCTTCTACAGTTTTTTCGTCTGCTCCTAGGCTTTCTAAATGAGTTGTTGTAACAAATTCAGATAAAACAAAGTGGACAGATGTGCAACCATTATCTGCGACTTTATTCACGTCAGCTCCTTTAGTGACCAGATAATCTATGATATTCAGATGACGAAGCCCAGAAGCTAAGTGCAAGGCAGTGTATCCCTTACTATCAGCCCTATCAATCACAGCCCCTTTACTGCTAATACCTTTCACGACTTCAAGAGTATCGCACAATACAGCATAGTGGAGAGCTGTGCGACCCAAAATACCTGTTGCTTTATTTACATCAGCTCCGTTAGTAACCAGATATTCTACGATAACAGACTTGTCAATCGCAGCCCCTTTACTGCAAATGTTTTTCGCGACTTCGGGATGATTGGCCCATACAGCCAGTTGGAGAACCGTTACACCAATATCTGTTTCTTTCTTCACATCAGCTCCCTGAGTGACCAGATATGCTATGGTATCCATATGACCTGCCAGCACAGCACAGAATAAGGCAGTGTATCCTGTACTGTCTTCCCTATCAATCTCTACTCCTTCATTGATAAGATATTTCATGATCGCAAGATTCCCATCTGACGCTGCAAAATGTAAAGCTGTTCTACCATCATGTCTTGCTTTGTTCACATCAGCTCCTTTAGTTACCAGATATTCTATGAGATCTAGATGACCGTATGACGCTGCAAAATGGAGAGCTGTGCCACCATCATTTGTTTCTTTCTTCAAATCAGCTCCTTTAGTAACCAGATATTCTATGAGATCTAGATGACCTCTCTGCGCGGCAAGATGTAAGGCAGTGAATCCTTCATCATCAGCCCTATGAACCTCTGCTTCTCTGCTGATAAGATATTTCATGACCCCTAGATGATTGCTCTTTGCAACAAAGTGAAGAGCTGTTTGACCATTACCTATTGCTTTATTTACATCAGCTCCTTGACTGACCAGATATTCTATGGGATCCAAACAACCTTTCGCCACGGCAAGATGTAAGGCAGTCAATCCTGTACTCTCTTCCCTATCAACCTCTGCTCCTCTGCTAATAATACATTTCATGATATCAAGATGATCGTATAACACTGCCAAATGGAGGGGTGTCTGACCATTATCCATTGCTTTATTGACATCAGTTCCTTGACTGACCAGATATTCTATGGTATCCAGATGACCTTCCAGCACGGCATGGTGTAAGGCAGTGTGTCCTGTAGTGTCTGCCCTATCGATCACCGCCCCTTTACTGGAAAGATATTTCATGACTTTAATATGATTTCCAGTTGCAGCAAAGTGGACAGCTGTCATACCATTAACTATTGCTTCATTCACATCCCCTCCTGTAGTAACCAGGTATTCTACTGTATCCATATGACCTGCCAGCGCGGCAAGATGTAAGACAGTGAATCCTGAAGAATCAGCCCTATCAACCTCTAATCCTCTGCTGATAAGATATTTCATGATCTCAAGATGACCACATGACGCTGCAGTATGGAGAGCGGTGCGACCGTTACATACTGTTTTATTCACATCAGCTCCTTGAGTGACCAGATATGCTATGGTATCCAGATGACCTTTCAATACGGCATGGTGAAAGGCAGTGAGGTCACTACGGTCTTCCCTATCAACCTCTACTCCTCTGCTGATAAGATATTTCATGATCTCAAGATGACCATGTGACGCTGCCAAATGGAGAGTTGTGCCACCATCATTTGTTGCTTTCTTCATATCAACTCCTTTAGTAATCAGATATTCTATGGTATCCAGATGACCGTTTGATGCTGCCAGATGGAGAGCTGTGCGGCCATCATTTGTTGCTTTCTTCACATCAGCTCCTTTAGTAATTAGATATTCTATGGTATCCAGATGGCCGTACGACGCTGCAAAATGGAGAGCCGTGCGACCATCCTTTGTCGCTTTCTTCACATCAGCTCCTTTAGTAATCAGATATTCCATGGTGTGCGGATGACCTTTTGACGCAGCAAAATGGAGAGCTGTGGAACCATCATTTGTTGCTTTCTTCACATCAGCTTCCTTAGAGACCAGAAATTCTATGGGATTCAGATGACCTGCCATCACGGCAAAATGTAAGGCAGTGAATCCTTGATTTTGTTCCCTATCAACCTCTGCTCCTGTGCTGATAAGACATTTAATGATATCAAGATGATCGTAAGACGCTGCCAAATGGAGGGGTGTCTGACCATTATATATTGCTTTATTCACATCAGCTCCTTCAGTGACCAGATATTCTAAGATTTTCAGAAGACCTTTCCTCGCAGCAAGATGTAAGGCAGTCAATCCTGTACTCTCTTCCCTATCAACCTCTGCTCCTCTGCTGAGAATACATTTCATGATATCAAGATGATCCTTTAACGCTGCCAAATGAAGGGGTGTCTGACCATTATCCATTGCTTTATTTACATCAGCTCCTTGACTGACCAGATATTCTATGGTATCCAGATGACCTTCGAACACGGCATGGTGTAAGGCAGTGCGCCCTGTAGTGTCTGCCCTATCGATCACCGCCCCTTTACTGGAAAGATACTTCATGACTTTAATATGATTTCCCGTTGCAGCAAAGTGGAAAGCTGTCATACCATTAACTACTGCTTCATTCACATCCCCTCCTTTGGTAACCAGATATTCTACTGTATCCATATGACCTTCCAGCGCGGCAAGATGTAAGACAGTGAATCCTGAAGAATCAGCTCTATCAACCTCTACTCCTCTGCTGATAAGATATTTCATGATCTCAAGATGACCATTTGACGCTGCCAAATGGAGAGCTGTGTCACCATCATTTGTTGCTTTCTTTACATCAGCTCCTTTAGTAATCAGATATTCTATGGTATCCAGATGGCCGTTTGATGCTGCCAGATGGAGAGCTGTGCGACCATTATCTATTGCTTTATTCACATCAGCTCCTTTCGTAACCAGATATCGTATCGGATCCAGATGACCTGCTTCCGCCGCGGCACAATGCAAGGCAGTGAGTTTCCTGCTGTCTTCCCTATCAACCTCTACTCCTTTGCTGATAAGATATTTCATGATCTCAAGATGACCGTTTGACGCTGCCAAATGGAGAGCTGTGCCACCATTATTTGTTGCTTTCTTCACATCAGCTCCTTGACTGACCAGATATTCTAAAATATCCAGAAGACCTTTCCTCGCAGCAAGATGTAAGGCAGTGAATCCTGTACTGTCTTCCCTATCAACCTCTACTCCTCTGCTGATAAGATATTTCATGATCTCAAGATGACCGTTTAACGCTGCAAAATGGAGAGCTGTGCGACCATTATCTCTTGCTATATTCACATCAGCTCCTTGACTTACCAGATATTCTAAGATATCCAGATGACCTTTCATGGCAGCTAATTGAAAGGTTGTGTACCCGTTAGCACCAGTCTTATCAATATCTGCTCCATCGCTGAGGAAAAGCTTCATGCATTCAATACGACCCACCTGTGCAGCAATTTGGAATTCATAGAATGATTCATAGAATGATCCTTCGGCTGAAAGACTGAGAAGATGTTTTGTGACATCGAGATGACCGCCTATTATAGCACAATTTAGAGCGGTAATCCCATCATCATTGGCCTGATCAGACTTTGCTCCTTTCTCGAGAAGATACTGCAGAACATCTAGGTGCCCTTTTCCTGCAGCGTGTAGTAGCGGAGGCTTTCCTTCTTTGTCAGCCTTATTAACATCTGCTCCTTTGCTAAGGATAGATTTTGCAACATTAAGATGACCATAGTGTGCTGCCAGATGTAATGGGGTAAGGCCTTCGTTATCAGTGCTATTAACCTGTGCTTTATTGTTGAGGAGAAAATCGGTAGCATCCACATTTCCTATGTAGGAAACGAAATGTAAAGCTGTCCAGCCTGTAGTAATTCCTTTGTTTATGTCAGCTCCCTTTCTAAGCAGATGTTCCATGACATCAAAATGATTATTTTGTAATGCAAAATAAAACGCAGTAAATCCTAAATCATCAGCCCTGTCGATCTCTGCTCCTTTGGCGATCAGATATCTTGTGACATCAAGTTTGCCATTCATTGCAGCAAAATGAAGAGCTACGTTGCCCTCTTTCGCAAGCTTGTTTACATCAGCCCCAAGTTCAAACAGATACTCTGTGATATCCAGGTAACCTCCTGCTACTGCTAAATGAAATGCATTGACTCCTTGGTCTGAAACCATATTCATGTCGGCTCCCTGACTTATCCGTGACTTCACGATGTCAAAGGAACCATTTTTGGCAGCAAATTGTAGGTCAAACAAATTTTTCTTTTTTAGCTTGTTTACATTAGCGTCCCCCATGATTTGCTTGTTCTGATCATACAAAGATAGATGACTGACAATTAATCAAACTATTGATCAAAAGTTAAATAATTGCCTTTGGAGCCTGCAGGGCATTCCTTACACTAAATTTGTCATTTTCAACTTGTCAGAACAGTACTTGCATTTGCCGTACTCCATCCATACCGGGTTAAACCTCGTTGACTTGTATCCCGGTAAAACAAAGATACAAAGCGATGGTGTAATCATCTAGCCTGTAAGTAAATAGACATGAAAAGACATATACTAAAAACATGTACACAGCCTAGTGAAGAAAGGAAAATGGATGTTTATTCTACCAACGTTCACAACATCAATATCATTACACCCATAGCAACCATCCAATCAAAAACTGTTACTCTGACAAAAGAGCAAAATATACAATATTTTGGGATAAATAGCTTGCATGATATCGAGGATGTCAATGTTTAAAAGGTACATCAAACATTTGAAACTTCTTCAAAATTAATTATATCAATATAATGTCCTGCCGTAACCCTTACTTAGCCCGGGTTTAAACAAAATAAAATAAAACTATAAACGTGCAAAACTCTGTAAGAAAAACCTATGGCTATTTTACCTTTCACTAGCAGAATATTTTACAAACAAGTATGAACATTCTGAGTTGTACCTTTTTGGAATATTTCAATTCGTAGGTTAAACTTATGAATCTTAAATCTATAAACATCGTACTAATATGCGTGCGGTGGAAAGCAAGAATGACCCTTCTCATCCACAGCACCCGTACCCTCCCCGTGTATCTTCCGGGTTTCAAGCATGCCTGAAAACAACTACAGTACAAATACTGCGATAGTACCGCAGTAGTACTGCAGTATAAGTACCGCGGAAGTACTGCAGTACAAGTACTGCGGTAGTACTAGTCCAGAATCTGCACGGTCCTTTATAATTTCCCTACACACTTGATTCAAGCCGTCGAAGATGGCGTTATCAACAAACTCATAATTATGCTCTTTCGCCGGGCGTCCTAATTTAATGATCACGCCATCATCGGCTGGTAGCAAGTAAGTAGGGAGAGGTAGCGTTGGTGTGGTGGAGATCAAAATTAAATAGGCCAGATTCTGGACTACGGTAGTACCGCAGTAGTACCACAGTAGTACTGCAGTACAAGTACCGCGGAAGTACTGCAGTACAAGTACCGCGGTAGTACCGCAGTAGTACCGTGGTAGTACCGCAGTAGTACCGCTGTAGTACTACAGTACAAGTATCGCGGAAGTACTGCAGTACAAGTACCGCGGTAGTATCGCAGTAGTGCCGCGGTAGTACCGCAGTAGTACTGCAGTACAAGTACCGCGAAAATACAGCGGTAATACCGCAGTGCCGCAGTAATACCGCAGTAATACCGCAGTAGTACGGCAGTACTTGTTCCGCAGTACATATACTGCGAAAAGCGTCCAATTCACCGGAGTAAATGTACTGCGAGTACTGCAGTACAAGAACTGCGGTACAAGTACTGCGGTAACACCGCAGTAATACCGCAGTACTTGTTTTACAAGGGCAAGACGGTGACGCTGATGTTCTTTTTGATTCGCCAATACTAGCGACCACGTTACCAGATGATCGATCCATTGAGTACCAGAAGGTAGCAAAGGTTCCCCAACATTCGAAAATAGTGGCAAAGATTGGCAAATGGTTACTAATCTTCGCAAAAACTGTCGCCAACAGCTAAAATCCGCCAACTGCCTTTCGCAAACACTTTCGCAAAAATTCGCTACAAGAATGCTAATTGTCGATAAACGGAGCAAAAGCGAACCCTGATTTTCGCCAACACTCGTCAAAAAATGTTGGCAAATCCCAATTCGCATGAGATACCCCCTTTACGAACGTTGCAAATTCAGATTCGCAACTTTTCTGACGGATGTTGGCGAAATTCAGGGTTCGCCTTTGCATTAAAGCCCCACTGTCCTACTTGTAGCTACTTGCTCCCTCTATATAGAAAACTTCCACAAGCGGTGCCTGTTGGTCCACCATGATCCTCTATTTCTTATGTTATTAGAGAGCTGAGTTGATGAGATAGCCACCTGTCAGTGACCTCGCTGTGTGTTCTAATCCCTCCTTGCCAAAGTAGTGGAGATAAGCTTTAAAGGGATCCGGTAACTTTGTCTTAGATCCTTTAGAAATAATCCTTGATTTAGCTCATGCTGCAATGATCATTATAAACCTTTATAGGTGATCAAGATATTATTGATTGGAATTAAAAAAATTGAAAACCGTTCGCCGAACGGTTTTCATAACACTACAGTCTATTGGGGAAAACGAGTATGGTACAACCGGTCACTCAAAGATTTTTACTTTTTTGAGGCACTTCTTTATCATTTTGAATCGCAATTTTTTTTTTTAGGGCTTCAATATTACACCACATTACATACACTGGTAACATGTAGGACAGTGTATCTCAGATTTAACATTGTTAAACGATCCCTTTAAGAGAATTTAAATGATGCGAAGATTAGCAAATATCTGCCAATCACTTGCCACTATTTGTGAACTACATCACAACACAGCCTTAGAAACCCTTTCAGAATATTATAGAGCAAACTACATACGGGAAAACCCATCCAAGACTCACTGGCCCGAATTCACAAAGGAGGTTTGTGGACAAACCAGGTTTGATCAGACCTAGGTTTGTAGAACCTAGGTCTGTACTCAAACCAGGTTTGTAATTCCCAAACAGGTTTACATTCAAACCAAGGTTTGTAAAACTAGTTTCAGCTGCAGGGTTCATAACATAATTGTCATGGGCCACGGTTTAAATGTTAATAATTGAAAAACTGTTGAACTAAGCATTCTCAGTACGATCCAGAAATCTTAATGAGCATTCTTGAAAAGATGATGGTTAGAACATCTCTGATATGAACTTTTGAAGTGCATTTACATGAATTATTCGAACCAAACTGGCGCGCCGTCTCAAAAGTGTTATAATGCCCCACTTACTCACATTTGTGTGGTGCCGGTGAAGTACTCATTCTGACCCAGATATAATGAACAAATTACAGCGGCACCTGAAAGCCTTCGTTAGATTAATGCATCTAAGGTTGTCAAGGGCTCTTTTAAATTAACCATAAGAGTCTCATTATTTTTGGGGCTACAAATTCTTATATTTTATCAATGAAATCATCTAATATTAATAATGATTTAATATAAATTTAAGATTTTTCATTGTGATTAATTTATAAATTCATTTGATTGATTACAAGTCGCACATCCTCCTTTCATGCCATTTTAGGTTTTTCTTGTAGATTGTTTTTCCTATTTAAATGTTTTAAGTTTATACTTGTTAATAAGTGTAGATCTTTATAGTTATTTTGTTAAAATTGTCAATTAATCTGTTAAATTATCGGAAATCCATAGTTATCCAACGAGAATAGCATCACCTACCAAAAACAAAACGGTATTTTCCAGCAGAATCTTTACTTTCACTAACCAAAAATATTGGAATGCCCTTCCCGGCACATTAAAATACAAACCTTCAAGCACTTTTTGTTGCAAACGTATCAGAATAACTAGCCCGTTTGTTTCCCTTATTTGGCCAAACTGGACATTTCTTAACATTGAAATTGTGACTGTGGTAAATGATTTGTTTCCATATAGGCTAATATTAATTTTAAAAAATTCCTCTATGACCATCCTTTCTTTCTCTGTCCCTCCCTGTCATTTTATCTGTTTCCATCCCTCCTCTCTCTTTCTACCCATTTTTTGTTGTCTCTTTCTCCCCGTCTCCCTTTCTGTCTTCTTCTTCTCTTTCGCAATGAAACACATAATGCAAAACCATGCA